>JAJPUD010003734.1:102064-174410 GCA_023553655.1 Myrmecobius fasciatus
CTTCCTTCCTTCCTTCCTTCCTTCCTTCCTTCCTTCCTTCCTTCCTTTCTCTTCCTTCCTTTCTCCCTCTCTGTCTCTCTCCTCCTTCTTTCCTTCCTTCCTTTTTTAAAATTTCAGAATAGAAAAACAAATAAAATAGAAAAAAATAAAACAGAAAAATGCTGCTATGTGCACAACAGAACATAAGAGAAGATTGAACATATGAGAGAATAAATTTCCATTTCAAGAAACCCTATGTAGTAATACACATTGTGCTCAGAGCTGTCCATCTTTTCTTTGCTCCCTTGTAGGTTTTATCTTGCTCTCTGCTATGTATTTTTACTTTATTCCCCCCCCCCTTTCCTTCCCCCACCTCTTTCAAGAAAACTATAATTAAGTGCATACATATATATATGTGTCTATATGTGTATAGTATATATATACTATACACATATAGACACCTGCTACCTTGCCTTGATATTATTTAATCTACTTCTTTCCTTGATGCCTCCTTTATCTTCTCCACCCTCACCCCTTTTATCCCATTTCCATTAATTTATAGCCTTATTATATTCTGATTAATCCACACTCTCTTCTATATCCTCTCTTATCCTATTCTCTCTCTCCCTCTTATTTCTTTATGAATTTGGAAGACTTGTATACACACACACACACACACACGTATATGTATATGTATATATGTGTGTGTGTGTATTGTTCTGTCTTTAACCCATTCCTGATGTGAGTAGATTCCAGAATCACCAGCCCTCCTCCCCCATCTAATTCTTTTGTGTCATTTCTTGCTCTTGCACCTCATTTATATAAGATAATTACTTTTTTACCTTTTCCTACATGTTTTTATTTTTTAGAATAACATTATACTCAGTTCTATCCCAATCTTTCTTTTGAATTATCCAATAACTAATATCAATCTTAGACATATGTTTTACATTTCTACATATAAAACATAAATTGTCCTTATTCAGTCCCTTGAAATTAGTCTTTGATATCTACTTATATTTCTCTTGGATCTTATATGTTGAATTTTCTGTTAAGTTTAAGGTTTGTTTGCTTGTTTTGCAACAAAATCCTGAAAGTCTTGCAATTCATTAAATATCCATTTTTTTTTCATTCAAATTGTAAGACCTATTATTCAAGAACTGAAATGATCTGGAAATTGCTTTTAAAATATTTATTTTTAACAAATTTTTTTTTTACATTTTGAGTTTCAAATTCTCTCCCTTCTTTCTGCTCCTTTTCTACCCAATGAAAAAAAACAAGCAATATATCATTTATTTCCTTATTAGCCATATTGCAAAAACAAACAAAAAAGAAACATAAAGCAAAAAAAAATACTTCAATTTGGACTCAGAGCCCATGCGTTCTCTCTCTATGGGTGCATAGCATTTTCTTTTTTAATTATGAGTGCTTTGGAATTGTCATGAATCATTGTTTTGATGAGAATATCTAAATCTTTAACAGATAAATATTGTTACAATATTGCTGTTACTGCCTACCATGATTTTCTGGTTCTGTTCCCTTTACTTTGCATCCATTCATATAAGTCTTCCCAGATGTGCTGGGCTTTTTCAAATTATATTATAGGCAGTAATTTGTGAAACTTAGGGAAGGAGGTTGAATGGCATAAAGAGAATTAGAATTGGAGCTAGGAGGCCTGATTTCTAATCATGGTTCTGATTCTGATTAAGGATAAGCATATCGAAATCCTTCTGAGACTCAGTTTCCTCATAAGACAAGGACAATCACTCATAGGATATTGTGAGAAAAGTGCTTTAAAAACCTTAAAGTATTCTATGAATGTAAATAGGATTTTAGAATTGGAAAAGAATCATCTGATCTAATATTCACTTTATCATTCAGTAAAATTTAGAGAAGAAGTGACTTGCCCAATTGGGATAGAAAGCAGAAGGAATAAACATTTACTTAGCACCTACTACGCACTAGACTCTGTACTAAGTGCTTTACAAATAACAGCAACCATGAGAGGTAGGTGCTGTTGTATTCCCCATTTTAAAATTGAGGAAATTGAATTAAACTGGTTAAGTGTCTTGGTCAGGTTCACATAGCAAGTAAGTTTTTAAAGCTGGGTTTGAACTGACTTCTGGGCTGGTGCTCTATCCACTGTGCCACTTCCAAGTCATTCTTAAAACAATATTGCTGTTACTATATGCAATATTCTGGCTCTGCTCATTTAATTCTTCATATTTCATATAAATCTTTCCATATTTTTCTAAGATCATTGAGCTCATTATCTTATAGCATAGTAGTATTCTATACCAATCATATATCATAACTTGTTAGGCCATTCCCCAATTTTCCTGCAATTTCCAGTTCTTTGCTACCACCAAGAGAGCTGCTATAAACATTTTAAAGCAATATAGGTTCATTTCCTTTTCCCCTAATAATCTTTGGAAAAAGACTGAGCAATTGTATTGTTGGGTCAAGGATTATAGGCAGGTTAGTAACTCATTGGGCATAATTCCAAATTATTCTTCAAAATGGATAGATCAGTTCACAGTTCCACCAAGAACGAATGTCCCAGTTTTTCCATATCACCTCCTACATTTGCCACTTTCCTCTGAAATCATTTTAGCCAATCTGAAAGGTATAAATGTTATCCAAATGTTGTTTTAACTTGCATTTAATTTATGTAATTTTAATTTAGTTTGCATCTAATCAATAGCGATTTAGAACATTTTTTCACATGACAAATTGTTTTAATTTCAGAGTGAACATAACTTGTTAACTCAGTCAATTCTAGATAGATTTGAAACCCCAGATCATCTCTGAAATAAAATCAATTGGCTGTAATGTATCCATGGTGCATTTTGTCTGACCTGACTCCAAGATGAATGGGGGAAATCCCTCAGATTTTTTTTTTAACATTCTGTTCTCTCTCTGATTTATTGCTTGTTTACTACAAGTTGTTAACAGCTCCAGGATTGACTTTAATCCTCAGCAAGGCACTTGTTTAAGCACTATAGGGATCATGTAGAAGCAAAGGATATAGTTCCTGCCTTCATCCAACTTACCATCTAGCTAGAAGATAATAATAATCAACCAATAAACATTAAGTCTTTATGATGTACCATGTACTGTTAAATGCTGTAGATAAGGGAGGTACAAGTAATTTTCTGTCTATATACAGGATAAATTGGAAATAATCAATAGAGGGAAGGCACTAAAATTAAGGGGGATCAGGAAAGGCTTCCTGTAGAAAGTGGGATTTTAGTTGTGACTTAAAGAAAACTAGGAGATGGAGAGGTACTCATGAAATTATGATTTACAATTTAAAGCTATAAATGAAAAACATGGATGAAGAAGTAGGACCACAAAGAGATCTAAAAGTTAAGAAGAGGAGAAATTATCAATTGGCTGCAATTGCCAGGACAAGCTTTACAAAACAGATGGAATCTGAGGTTGATCTTGAAGGATGTATAGCTGAGAAATAGGGGAGAATTTATTTTAGTGTGTGTAATGTAGAGCATAGGAGGCAAGATTTTACTGAGGAGTGAAAGAAAATAGTCCTATCTTTCTGGAACAGAGGATTGGTGTAATAGAGTTGTAGGAGTTAAGGTTCTATAAAATGGGTTAAAACTAAATTGTGGAGAGAATTGAATGTCAGATCAAGGAGTTTAGACCTATAGGCAATGATAAAAACATTTGAGCTTCTGCACCACAAGGTGAAAATGTTTTAGGAAGTTGAAGCTGGAACTTCTTTGATTTTTTAAGGCTCATGTTCTTCAGGGATATTCTCTGTGGGAAGAGAAATTTAGAGATTATTTAATCCAATCTTCCTCGTGTTAGAGAGGACACTTGAACCCAGAGTGGCTCGTATACGAAGTAGGTAACAGAACGAACTCAGAGAAGCAAATGACTGTGGGGAGCACTGTTTTCCAGTTGACCTCATGGAACAAACTTTGCTAGCAGAGTTTGTTCAAAATTATAGTCATTTTGTTGGCCAAGACTTCTGTCTTGTCTTCAATGGAAGGATATTTCTGTTCCATTATAAAAATAAAAAAACAAAGCAAAGCAAACAAAAACAAACAAAACCTAACAACCCTCCCCTTCTCCCCTACATCCCCGCTCCTTTCCAATACACCCAACAATCCATTATTCCTCTCCATTTCCTATGAAGTACTGTGTCATCTTCAGATCTGGGGACTTGAAAGCTGAAGCCGGTCGCAATTTCCGATGGACATATTGTGTGTTTGGAATTTTTTTTCCACATTAAATTAAATCTGCCTTGGACCAATTTCCTGGAAGTGTTTTTTATTAGAATAATAGACCTCAGCCGAGAGATCACAGAGGCAGATACCACAGATGGGGAAACAAAAACATTGCATGGTCAAGTCCAGGGATGGGAGGCAAGGGGAGCAAAGGAAGCTAGACAGTCTTTGTTAAATTTGTAGAACGGCACAAGTTTTCTCCAGAGGGCAGGCAGGCAAGTGGCAAAAAGGAATTGGAAAATGGGCCAGTATTCATCAAGCAGAAACAGTCTAACATGAGAACATTTTACTTTTTTCCTTCCTCATTGAAATCTTGGAAAAGGGAAGTAAAAAGTGGGTCAACCCACTGTACAGTGAAAGTATAAAATGACTGACAGAATCCAATGCCAGCAAACAGAGGTACAGGAGAAGTCAACACATTTGTATTCCAAGAAGGTGCTTTACTGTAATGTATCCATGGTACCTTTTGTCTGACCTGACTGAGGCCTCCAAGATAAATGGGGGAAATCCCTCAGAGGTGTTTTTTTTTTTTTTAACCTTCTGCTCTCTCTCTGATTCATTACTTGTTTACTGCAGGCTGTTAACAGCTCCAGGATTGACTTTAATCCTCAGCCAGAGTCTTTAAATATAATACATCAATAACAGGTAATTATTCACTTTGAACTCTTCTGCTCCCTTTTCTCCTTTCCTGGTGCGGGAGGCCTTTCAAATGCTGTAACAGATTCTTTCTATCGAGGTGTCAAAAGTGGGTATCTGAAAGTCAAAGAATTAATTTGCTTCCCTTGAGCACAGGGAATTCTGCCCCTCCCTGTATTCCCCTTTCCTTACTTTTGCTTGGACTGGGACACAGGCTTTGAGAATTGTTGAATTGGCAGATCTTTTTTTAATATATTTATTTTTCTTTCTTTGTACACTTGTGGAATCTGCCTGTTCTTATGTATATGTCCTGTGTGTACCTGACTTTCTTGTAATTAGAGTTGCATGCATGGAAGACTGTTACTTCTGGCCTCTCATGTGATTCCTGTTTTGAACATGTTCAGGAAAATCCTGTCAAATTCAGAACTTCCTTTCAGGGAAAAAATCTTTGATCTGTGAGGTCTAGGCATGGTTGATGCTGAGCTTCTTGATGCTTATAGCATCCCTTGGTGCCCTCTTGAACAAGTGTCTCATAGTGTAATATCTTTGTTTATTCTCTCCAAAGCATCTATTAATGACTCTTGTGATTCACAGTGAATTTCTACTGAAAGCAGCCTCCATATGAGGACCTCTTAAGCTATCTAGGATGGACAAATTCACTTTGATGCTCAAGATGTTCAGGGATGTTCACAGGGAGCTGAACACTTCTTGTAGTCTGTTTTCATTAGCTTTTGTTGGCCTCTATACCCTCAGGCATTCTTTCTAAGGGCTTTTCTTTTTATAAAATGTTATATACAAGGACATTGTTCTAAAAAGGGTTGCTAGATCCATTGGAATTTTTGATAATTATAACCTTGCCACCCACTCCCTAAATGGATATACAAAAGGATTAAAAAAAAACAATTAGGTAAAGTGACCCAGAGAGAACAGTTATTAAGAAGGTAAATGACTAGTAGCCCATTGTTACAAACTAGTTGAAGGCAGAATAATAAATTTTTGGGAAGATATAAGAGATCTTAAGAAATTATAAGACTCCTCTCTTCTGCTTCCCCAAACTAGAAATTCTGGTACTCAATAATAATAATAGCAAATATTTATACAGTACTTTAAGGTTTACAAAAAAACTTTGCAAATATTTTATGCTATGGGGTGTTGGTGCTATTATTATCCACATTTGATAGTTGAGGAAACTGAGGTAGACAGAAGTTAAGTGACTTGCCCAGAGTCACACAGGTAGTGAGTCATTGAGGCTTTGAATATGAACTCAGGTCTTCCTGACTCTATGTCAAGCACTCTAACCACTGTACCATCTACATGCCATTTTGGATAAATTCAGTTTTGGAGGAGGTAAGAGAAGATATAGTGGTGGTGGTAGTACAAGTAAGCCCTAGAAGAGACAGTCTGACCATGAGTTCGGTTGTGCCATCTCTATCTTCACCTAAATTCAATAACCTCAGCCTTTGATTTAATAACCTCATTCCTTTGCTCTTTCCTGAGACTCTCTCACGAAATCCTGTGATGGTATGGGCCAGCAGATAACTGTGAGCAATGGGGATGATCTCAGGACCTCTCTAGGAAGGAAGCATCACTAGGTCTTGGTTCCTGGGACAAAACTCAAGCCACTGTACCCTAGTAATAGCTCTGTAGAGACTTGAGAATGTTTGCAGTTTTAAAATACTGCCAGAGAAGAAAAACTACATCACTAAACCATTATAAAGCCAGGAAATTCCTTGCTTCTCTTCCCAATCCAATCAGCTGAAACACTGACTCCAGCCTATTTCTTCTTGTTTGCTCCTAAGTGGAAATGGAGAACATCTGGCCAATGGTGATATTCAATATCTCCCTCTTCTTATCTTAGCACTCTTCTTAGTAAGGAAACTGGATCACTTCTAAACCAGTCATTCATGATAGGGCTCATAAATAAGCCAGAACTGTCAGGGGAAATATTGAAAATACTGCTTGGAATCCAACTAGCTCTTTCCATCTCTACCCCCAAAATGATCCAAATTGGCTAATAAAATTCATTAACATTACTCAGATTTTTTTACACTTGCTAAGGATTAAAATTGTTTTGAATGCAAAGGCAGCATGATAAAACATGTTGTTATGTAGGCCTAGGAGAGAATGATGTCTTTTGAGTCTGAAGTTCCTGATTTTCATTCTAGCTTTATTACTAGATGCCTATGTGATTTCTGGCTAACTGCCTTGCTTTCACATTTTTCATCAAAAAATGGTTAAAACAATACTGTAGAGTGTCAATAATAGAAGACTTTTGGTTATTGAAGAAAGTAGATAAATTCAACCTCTGTCTACACACTAAATAGTGAAAGAAAAATTAACCTGACTGCAAAGAAAAGCTTCATTTAATCAGCTATTTTGGCAATATACAGTTTGCTCTACATAAAAGAATACTAACAATGAATAAATTTTAGGATATCACTATTAGGGAAAGGGTTATAACTTTTCTCAGGAATAGAGAAGTGCATCAGAAATCTTTGGATCTCTAAAAGGAATTTGGGTGGGTTCATGTAACCTGTGTGGAAGAGGAGCTTTGGGGAACACAGAACATCTGGAAGAAGAGATAGCCATAGTGTTTCCTGTTCCTGTGTTTTGTTTCCCTCATTCCCATGTCTTTGTTGTTCTTTTTCCCCATTTCCATTTCAGATTCACGTAGGCTACATTTCACTGGGCAGTCGTCACCAACCAGGGACAGAGCCATAGCAAGTCACAGGAGGGTAGGCACTCAAACTCTTTAATTACAGATGCAGCCTGATGACCTGAGGTGATGGCTTAGGAGATTCCACAAATTTGTTACAAAGATCTTAAGGAATATTTAGGACCTTATTGTACCCTGATTTGGATCCCTTTTCAGATGAAGAATGGTAAGATTTTCGGATTTCAGACTATTTTCAAAAGGAATAATTATTGAGCAAATGTAAATAATACCCACAAATACCACAAGATTAGGTGGTTAACAGTTAATTGCATCAAAATATATATGCTACTATAATGGCAATGAGATAGATAATGGATCTGAAGTTAGAAAAACTAGATTCCAATTCTGGTTTTGCCATTTAAAACCTCTGTCACTTTAAGCAAATCAGTTGACTTCTCTAGGAAATAATTTCATTATATATAAAATAAACAAGTTTGATTAGATGACTCCTAGGGACCCCATTGACTCTAAATCTATTGATTTTGAGCTATCACCCTGTCTACATCTTAGAAAGATGGCATGAGTTCCTATGAGAAAATACTTTGTTACCTATAGAACAATCTTTTAGTGATGTTCCTTTCTCGATTTAACTAGACTAGTTTTCAGGTGAAGTCACAATCAATTACTGGCACTTGACTGAAAGCATTTCATTTTGGTGAGAAATGGCAGTTATGTTGTGAAGACTAGGCCTTCAAACCCCCAGATTCATTTGCTCACTACAAAAAGATATCTGAGTTAAACTTGGTAGAGTTGTGTTGATGGATAAAGCAAAACACTTTTTATTATTATCTAAGACATCTAAATAACATTTCAAAAGGGTGTGTAGTGAAAACAGAAATTTAAGCCAGCTTATTAAATCACTTGTTCAGAGTAAACTCATAAAAACTCAGTCCAGAACAGAGAAGTCTTATCTTTCAAGAGAGGTTCCAGAATGGATTCAGGGTGATCAAATTCCTTCTAAAGGAAAAACTATTGTGTATCCAATGAGAAAAACAAACATCAAAACTCCTTCAAAATCTATCTTTTCTCTTTCCCTAATGACAAACATAGGAAAAGAAAGGCCTTTTGCCCTTAATGCTATAAGGTCTAAAAGCTAGCAGGATCTGGTTTCAGCCTTTCTTATCCATGAGAAGGAAATTATAGATAGACATTACCTCAATTATGAATTTCTGACTTAAAAACATTCTTCACAGGGGTTGTGGAAAGACAGACACATCAATTAATAAGTACAATCATTCTAAAAAACAATTTGAAATTATAAAAATTAAATTGCTAAAATATCCATTTTAATGCTAGGAATAAATCTTAGGGAAATTACTGTAGAAAAAGAAAAAAATTACATACATAGCATTATAACAGCACTTTTTAATGTTAGCAAAAAATTGGAAACAAAGATATGTCCATCAATAGGGGAAAAGCTAAACAAATTGGGGGACATGAATGTTATAGAATAATATTACTGTGCAGTAAAAATGATGAACACGATGAGTTAAAAGAAGCATGAAAAAATCAATTTGAACTGATGAAAGGGAAGTAAGCAGAGTAAGGAAAACAATAAAAACAATGACTACAACAATGTCTTGATCAAAGTAGCTAAGTTTTTCATAGTTGAACCTCCTTACAAAATTGCTATTACTATATACAATGTTCTTCTAGTTCCACTCACTTAACATTGCATGAGTTCATATGAGTCTTCTCAGGTTTTTCTGAAACCATCCTGCTCATCCATTTTTATTTTTTTTAATTAAAACTTTTTGTTTGCAAAACATGTATGGGTAATTTTTCAACCTTGACCCTTACAAATCTCTCTGTTACAAATTTTTCTCCTCTAATCCCCACCCCTCCCCCAGATGGCAGGAAATCCACTACATGTTAATTATATTAAAATACTTGACAAATAGAATATATGTATACATATTTCCACACTTATCATTGTTGTGCAAGAAAAATCATATCTACAAGAAAAAATCAGAGAAAGGAAACACAATGCAAGCAAACATCAATAGAGAGCATGAAAATGTTATGTTATGGTCCACATTTTATATCCCTCTCTCAGGGTGAATATGACTTTCTTCACTGAACAATTGGAACTGGTTTGAAACATTTCATTGTTGAAGAGAGCCATGTCCATCATAATTGATCATCATATAGTATTGTTGTTGCCGTGTATAATGATCTCCTGGTTCTGCTTATTTCACTCAGCATCAGTCCATGCAGGTCTCTCCAGGCCTCTCTGAAATTGTCCTACTGGTCGTTTCTTATAGAACAATAATATTCCATAACATTCATATGCCATAATTTGTTCAGCCGCTCTCCAATTGATGGGCGTCCATTCAGTTTCCACTTTCTAGCCACTACAAAAAGGGCTGCCACAAACATTCTTGCACATGTGGGGCCCTTTCCTTACTTTAAGATTTCTTTGGGATATAAACCCAATAAAAATGCTGCTGGGTCAAAGGGTATGCACAGTTTGATAACTTTTTGAGCATAGTTCCAAATTGCCGTCCAGAATGGCTGGATCCGTTCACAGTTCCACCAACAATGTATCAGTGTCTCGGTTTTCCCACATCCCTGACAACATTCATCATTATCATTTCCTGTCATTTTAGCCAATCTGAGAGGTGTGTAGTGGTACCTCAGAGTTGTCTTAATTTGCATTTCTCTGATCAATAGTGATTTGGCTGCTCATCCATTTAAAAAAAAAATCGCTGAGGCAATTAGGGTTGTGACTTGCCAGGGTCACATAGCTAGGAAGTGTTAAGTATCTGAATTAAAATTTGAAATAAATAAAAATAAATAAATAAATAAATAAATAGAAAAATCACAAAACAAATGCAAATGAATATTGCTGAACAAGAAAAAACAAGTTTGATTCTAAAGCAAAAATATGAGACAGTGCTTCCTTCCCATTCCTTTGCAGTAAAGGTAGTGGGGGAATTCATAGATGTGGAACATTGCACAGAATGTTAGGGTTTTTAATGTATTGATCAATTCTGATGACTTATTCCTACTCCCTTTTTCTTTTCTTTTATTATTTGTTAAAAGATATGACTTTTTGGTATGAGAAAGGAATATGTAGAATAAAAATAAAAGACTGTGATAAAAATCTATTAAAATGCCCTCTTGCAAATCATTGTTCCTAGATGAAAAAGTCTGTATTTTTATATAAACCATATTCTATGGTGTTCAGCCTTTTTAAATGTTAGGTTTATTTCTAATTTTTATATCTTAAGTGAGATAGTCATAACTTAAGTATTCAAGATGTTGAAGACATTGAAAACAATTCCGTAAGAAACATTGTGGTACCAGTGAGTGACTCGGGGATGTTTAGATTAAGGGAATGCCTAAATTTTTTATCAGACATTTCAAATGTGGTTCTACAGAGGAAGAGACACACAAAGTGCATTGTGGTAAAAGAGCTAGATTATGAATTAAGTGATTTGGGTGCTAGACTATGGGCATAATTCCAAATTGTCCTCCAGAATGGTTGGATGAGTTCACAATTGAGTTGGTTTTTTTTTCCAACAATATATACCATTTGCTACACTATGCCCCCAAAACATAAAAGAAAAGGAAAAAGATCCATTTGTACAAAAAATATTTATAGCAGGTTTTTTTTGTGGTGGCAAAGAATTAGAATTTGAGGGAATGCCCATCAACTGGGGAACAATTTGTGGTATATGATTGTGATGGAGTATTATTGTGCTTAAGAAATGATGAGCAGGGGCAGCTAGGTGGGGCAGTGGATAGAGCACCACCCCTGAAGTCAGGAGGACCTGAGTTCAAATTTGACCTCAGACACTTAACACTTCCTAGCTATGTGACCCTGGCATGTCACTTAACCCTAATTGTCTCAGCAAAAATTTTTTTTAAAATGGATGAGCAGGATGGCTACAGAAAAACCTGAGAAGACTCGTATGAACTCATGCAATGTTAAGTGAGTGGAACCAGGAGAACATTGTATATAGTAATAGCAATTTTGTAAGGATGTTCAACTGTGAAAGACTTAGCTACTTTGATCAAGACAATGATCCAAGGTAATTCCATAGTACCCATGATGAAAAATGCTATCCATTGCTAGAAAGAACTGCTGAATAGATTGAATCATCCTTTGTTCATGTTATATTTCTTGCTTTTAATTTTTTTCAGCATGGCTAATATTGAAATATGTTTTGTATTACTTTACATGTATAATTGATGTCATATTGCTTCTCTTCCCAATGGATGGGGAAAAGGACAGGAGAAATAGGATTTGGAACTTAAAATTGTATTTTAAAAATGTTAAAAAATAAATTAGAAAATAAACTTTTTTTTTAAAGAAAATGAGCTTCTTGTAACTGTAGATAATATGAAAATAATGGAAATACAAATTTTAGGGTGAGAAAGGGATCTTGGAGATTCTTTCAATTCTCATTTTACAGTTAATTAAACTGAAGTTACATGATTTAACTGTGGCCTTACAACTATTGGGAAAATAGGAACTTGAACCAAGGTATCCTGAATTCTGAAGGTGTTATTTGTTTGTTTTGTTTTGATTTTTTTTTTTTTTTGCTGTCAGACTGTCACTTATATGCTAAGGCTGAATGATCAGGGAAGTTTTAGAAGGAATTCTTATAGCAGTGGGCCTTTGTAGCCTTTTAAAATTCTAAAAAGCTCAATGATTCTATGAATGCTTCTTCTTTCTCCCTTTCTACCTCAAGGAATATTTATTATCCAAGCAATCAAATTGTCTCGGGCAGACATCATTGGAACAAACTTTTTGACTTGATTTCATCTTCATCACTATATTTTTCTCTAGCAAGGGAAATTAAATCCTATTTCCTGATTTTTCCTTGCCCTTCTTCTCTGAGAGATTAATTAATTCTGTTCCATAGCTCATTTTCTCTTTTAGGTATAAATGCACATCTGCCCAAATGCCCTTCTACTTTTAATTACTTTTTTATTTCCTAACTGTTCCTAACTTTTTATCTTCCTTTCTGCTATTTTTCTCCTCCTTTTTATTTGTCAAATAAAAATCTCTAATAAATATAAATAGAACTCTATGAAAGTTGCTTCATGTCTGATACATTAGGAATGTGTAGTATAATTGTATCAAAGAAAGGACAACTTTAAGTTATAAAGTAAATTTAGATATTATAAAGAACCAGTGTAATTGACCTCAAAGCCTTTGTAAGTATCCAGAACTTCCCTTCAAAATTTCTCTCCAAGTTGTCCAACTTTCTAATTTTCCAGTAATTACATTCCCTGTTTCCTTAAAAAGAAAATCCATATTATCTTCTAGACTATGACGAATATGATGCACAGTTGGATGGGGTTATTTATCAGGAGAGATACATTGGACACATTCTATGGCTAGATGACAATAGGAGGAAGACAGCAGATTGCCTTTAGGAAATTGTATAGTGTTTTTAATGATCCTAGGGGTCTCCCTGAAATAAAGAGCCATCTTCTTTTTTAAACTATAATAGACTTTTGGTGCTGCTGTGTGACTATCAGTCACAAAATACCAGTCTCTAAAGAATTAAAGTTCAGGGTCATCCAAAGGGCAATGGAGAGGCACATGGTGGGTATAAAACATCACAAATTAAGAATTGCACCAGAGAAGAAGTGAAAATGTCATCAGAGAGATGCACAAATGGAAAATAAGAGGTTGGTCATATAATAGCTAGCATTTAAGGAGAATAAGAGTTAACCTATGGTCCTTCTATGTGTTTCACCAGGTTTGTAAAATGTCAAGAAGATTCCTAACAGATTGAATGAAGTGCCATAAAAGAGGGCATCAGAAAATGTGAGAACAAAAAAGATAAACCAATCATATGGCAAGAACAACGGATAACTGAAGGACAGCTGGTGAACTCCACTGGAATCCATGTGAAAGAGAGGGAAACAGCATATTTGGTGAATTCTTTGGGGATGTTTAGAGTCATACAGGATGGGCAGATCTAAATGGGCGGCAATCTGAGTCACTGGAAGGAATACAAACATTGATGAGATCACAAACCCATCAAAACATCAAATCTTTTCTCCAAAACCCAGGATTTAAGATAAATAATGGTTTCTTATTTTTGGCCATTGTCCAATAAAAGCTTTGACACAAAAATCGGCACTCATATTTATTGATCCATTCATATTTATAGACATAGTCTCTTGCCCCATTTTTAGATAAAAATCTGAAATATCACCAAGTTAGTTCTCTATTTATACATGAGTTTCCTCATTTGTAAAATGAGGGAGAAGAACTATATGATTTCTAAGGTCTCTTCCAGATCTGATGTTCTGTTACTCTATAATTCTGAGGGTCAAAATTCATTGAGCTGTTGTGAAGTGAAATACCTCTTCGCCAAGAAACAATATTGCAAATGGATTAGCCCACAAAAAGCTTATTTCATTTATAATGAGGCTGAATTGCTATATAGTTGCAATAAAATAGTAGGAAAACGTATTGATAATTAAATGAAAGTGAGAGATTCTAATTTATTTCAAGTGCTTCAGGGAAACGCAAGTGAGGAGATACAACAAAGGAAGGGGAGGAGGAAGAAAGATGATCTAGAAACATTGAAATGAACTTCTGACTCCTTTCAAGAGATTTAGAAATCAATATTACTGACATCGAACTACCACAAAAACAAGCAAATAAAGAAACCAACAAAATCCCGACTGAGTTAAGTGATTTGATTGAGAACCTGTCATTTTAGTTATGAAGTCAGTTGGTTTCACAATCCAGTCATAAAAGATGTTCAGGTAATGCAGCTGATCATGAATTTAGACACGACTAAAACATTTCCCTCATCTACTTCACATACATGTGAGAAAGATGCAAGTGAGATTATGTTTAACTATATACAGTAATAACAGTGTTTTAAAGAAAAACAACTTTGAAAGACTAAAATTCTGATCAGTGTAAAGATAACCCATGATTCCAGACGGATGAAGATAAAAGTATCCTGTCCACCTTCTGCTAGATGAGTGACAGTCTTAAAATGCAGAATGAGATGCAGTTTGGGGCATCGCCAGTATGGAAATTTGTGTGGCTGAAATATAAGGCTTTATATTTACTTAAGGCTTTACCCCACTTAGTTAATTGGGGATGGGAATGTTGAAGAGAGAAAAAATAAATGTTATTTGGTGGGAAGCTTATCACCATCATTTCTCCACCCACCCAAGAGATGTTTGTTTTTCAATTATAAACATATCTATGTGTCTATATTGTATTGTATTTAAAATGTAATATGACAACTCTGAACTAACTTTACTTTTTTATTTTTTGGTGGGGAGTGAATTTGGGGGAAGAGTGTATCTAATTATAATGTAGAATACTTGTTAGATTTTTTTTTTCATTTGCTGAAACTTGCAATACAATCCTTCTTTATTGTGGTTGACTGGATCTATCATAGAACACACTCACCATTACTAAAATGGATCAGGGTAAAGAATCATTTACAGAAAAATGTATGAGCTAGTAAATGAAGTGAATGTGCTTTTGGCCTTTTTTTTTTTTTAACTCCATCCTTTTCATTCCATTTTACTGCACTGTGAATATCAAGGGACTCATTTCTAGGCATTTAAATGAAGGCCAGCACAAAATCAATTTTACCTATAAACCAAGGTACTGGAGAACTTTTTTGATTTAGCCAAAAACGCTCTCTGGATGTCTATTCAGACCATGATAATGTGTTGATACACACGTGGAACAGGCATGAAATGTTAAGACTATTTTCAGAAGTGCTTTGGATATTGCTATCTCTTAAGAATTGGAATCATCACCTGGGTATTCTTAATCAGATCTATATTCGACTACTGCCTGACAGTGAAATCTCAGTTTCCCAAATGCCTGGTAGGACCTCAGCCTCTGCTCGGTGCTTTCTTTCTGAATCCCATTGACAGCCGCCTAAACTTTGAAGGCCATAGTATTTTGGTCACGTAATTGTATCTGGTGCCAGCACAAGGGTTTTTTCCCCGTTCACATTGTTATTAATTCGGCAGTAAAGAGTGGAGACTGGCTGACAAAAATGGCTTGAATCCTTTAAGTTTTTTTTTTCCCCTCAGATTTCACAGCCTTTGTAATCTGAGCTCCTTAAGCATAGAACATTAACTGTTACGGCCAGAGTATGACTTTATCCTACCCTGTCAGCTGGGCTCTATATGCTCAAGGGTCAGAATTAAAAAAAAAAAATCACCCAGGGCTGTATACTCAAAAGCAAATTGGCCAAATGATCGCTGCTAGGTATCTATGGCCAATATCTCTATTTTTTACATCTCTAGTTATAATGGTATGTGCATTACTTGCAACAAGGTAAAATTATTGACATACAGTAAGACTTTATGTCTTTGAAGAACTATATGAATTATGGGCACCTTTTGACACAGTTACTATTTTTACATGATTTGGCAGTGAGATCACAAGATTGTGAGTTATTCTGTAATTCTTTGTAGTTTTACTATATTATTATTATTATTTATCATATTGCATATCAAAGCATACTTTTTCTAAGTCCAACTTTGATTATAGCCCATAGGTTTTCAGTGGGATTTCAATTATGTGAATTCTCAGCCCACCAAAGCATGTTAATCTCTATCTTTGGCATACATTTCTGAACCTTTCATGATGTGTGGCATGGCATAAATCTGTGTTGTATCCTATTTCTACTTGGAATTTTCTGTAATTTCAGAATAATTTTATTTTTTAGTATATCAATATATTAATCTGAATTAATCATTCTCTCAAGGAAGACCAGACTTTCAGATCCATTGGTTATAAAAACATCCTTAAAACTTTTTTAGGGGATGGTGGTGGTGGATGTTTTACAGCCAGATAAAAATGTCCAAGTGATATAGGTTTACCTGGACTACTTTTGATGATGTTTTGGTATAAATTTGAATGAAAAAGTGAGTTTCATTGACAAAAATTTCCTTTGTCCAGACTTTGAGTAATCCAGTCTTTGCATTGTCTCATTGCATCAACCTCACTGACTTATAATTTTCACTTTATAATTTTCTTTTCTTTTCTTGAAAATTTGAGAATATACCCTTTTGTAAATTGTATAGATTTCTCAGGTTTTTTTCCTCTAATTTTTCAAAGATCACTGACTAGTGATCAAACACATCTTAGCAAACACATCTATTTTTTTCTTTCAGACTAGGATGTAGTTCAAATAGGCCAAGTGACTTGAATTTTTCAATAGTATTTTATTTTTCCAAATACATGTAAAGATAGTTTTCAAAATTCATTTTTTATAAGACTTTGTGTTCCATTTTTTTTCTCTCTCGCTCCCTAACCTCCTCCTTCCCCAAGAGAGGAAGTAATCTGATAAGGGCTAAGTATGTGCAATTATTTTAAATATATTTCCATATTTGTTATGTTGTGAAAGAAAAATCAGACCAAAATGAAAAAAAAATGAGAAAGAAAGAAGCAAGCAAACAAACAAAAAGGTGAAAATACTATGCTTCAATTTACAGTCTCCTTAATTCTTTCTCTCTCTGGATACAGATAGCATTCTCCATCCCAAGCCTATTTGAATTGCCTTGAATCTGGGTGACTTGAATTTTTAAGGGCAATTAGGTGCTCCCTTACTATCTCCTTATTTATCTTGGTTATCCTTTCTTTGTTATTTACTTGTGTTTTGCTGTTTCTGCTGCATAGGTCTTTCCCTTGGAGAATATAGAAAGAAAATAAGACAAGTGACAAAACTTAGGTACCAGTTGTAGGACTTGCTTGTTTTGTTGAAGAATTTGGAATGGTTTAAAGTTCATGGCCGTAGCTCTCTTTGGCTCTGCTTACTCAGAGTTTGCAGGAATTGGACAGGGATGCTTGCATCTCCAGAGGATTCTTTTAAGTCTGTGAATATAGTATGGATGTATGTGTGCTTTTTGTGTGGCTATTTATAAATACATTTTTTTTACTAACTGTACTATGTAGAGATATAAATATTTAACTTCTTAGCAAAAATGAAAATAGTTTTCACAGACTTTTGGCAGACAGCAATACAACATATCCTGTCCTTTTCATCCATAGATCTTGATGTAATAAAAGTATTGATCTAGGGAACAGAACTTGTTTCAGGGCTACATTCCCCGAAAAGCATAAAACCAGATTGACCAGGGCAAATGGTGTTTGGCTCCATCTTAAACACTTTGGATTTTTATTAATGTTTTGTTGAGTGAAGCAGAGATACACAGTGATAACAGAGTGAAAGATATTGAACTCTTCTTAAGTTAAAGGAGTCTTTATGGAAAAGGGTTTCTTCAGGTTGGTTGGCTGCCATCTTATTGTAATTAAAGAACACATTTTATTGGTGCTTTTCTTCTGGCTTGTATATGCTATAAACTTTTAATGCCTTCAATAAAACTTCTTTGGTGAGAAACAGAGAGATCCTGTTGCTATTCTCTTTCCGGAAAAAACAAAACAAAACAAAACAAACAAACAAACAAACAAAAAAAAACTTCCATGATGGTTTAGTAGCTTTAGAGAAGAACCGGAAGGTAGGAGAGGTTCCAATACAAGAAGAGTTGGCCAAAAGGATCAAGGATGAAAGCAGAGTCCAAGAGAGGAAAAAGACCTTAAATTCCTGCTTAGTGACAGAGAACTTATTCGCTCTCTGAGACATCATGGACATGGAGGAAATAAAGTGACAAAAGATTTGAATATACAAGGAAAGAATAAATATCATTTGCAAAAAGAAATAGAAAAGTCAAAGACAAATGTAAAGTATTTACTGCTTCTAATTTCCTATGGACATATGGGGATTGAAGGCAAGCAAAAATGGTGGGTTGGACCATGCCAAAGAAATAGATCATATAAAGGTCAACAGAGGCTAGGAAGAAGGTAGCTATGCTCCTAAGAATAAAAATGGTCTGAGGCTCATCTATGTATAATCAATCCATAAGCAGTGATCCTTCCCCTATTCCAAACCTCTAACCTTATCTCTGTTCATCATATGGCAGTCATTTGTGTTCTTTTTATGGAAAAGATATATAAGGGTTAGATGAAGGGGAAAGGGAACAACACTTATGTAGTATCTGCTATCTGTCAGACACTATGCTAAGTATGATGATCCTATGATGTTGATCCTATAACTGCAAGCTCAGTATGCATCAACAATGTGATATAATAACTAAAGAAGCTAAGGTAATCCTATAATTCATTAAGAGAAGCATGGAAGTGTTTAGATCAGTGAGCTGGTGGTACTGCTACATTCCACCTTCCTCAGACAACATCTGAAGTATTTGCTAAGATCTGGTGCTCCATATTAGGAAGGATATTGATAAACTACAGTGTACCTAGGTATGTGGTGTCATGGTGCACAGAGTACTGAATTTAGAATAAGGAAGACTAATCTTCCTGAGTTCAAATCTAGTCTCAGACACTAGCTGTGTGATCCTGAGCCAATCACTTAATCCTGCTTGCCTCAGTTTCCTCATCTGTAAAATGAGCTGGAGAAGGAAATGTACAACCTTTCTAGTATCTCTGACAAGAAAATCCCAAATGGGGGTCACAAAGAGTTAGCCACAATTGAAAATGACTGAACAATAGAGCATTGCTAGGAAAGTGACTAGCAGGGTCAAGAAACTTGAGCTCCAGACATAGAAGGATTAGTTGAAATAACTGGAACTCTTTATCCTGGAGAAGAGAAGGCTTTGGGAGATGCATGATAACTGACTTTCAAGTATTTGAAAGTTTTTTTTTTTTTTTTTTAAAGAAGAAGGCATAGCTTTAATCTGGTTGGCCACAGAGGATCAAACCATAAGCACTTGGTTGGAGTTGCAAAGAGACAGATTTAGGCTTGGTATAAGGAAACAACTCCTAATGATTACTAGGGTCCAAAAAGAATGGGCTGTCCTAGGGAGGTGATGTTCCTCTGTAGTTTGAGATTTTCAGGTAAAGGTTAGATCACATTTTAGGGATAGTTAGGTTCCACAATATGCAGGGCAATGGATCAGACCTGAGTTCAAATCCAACCTCACATACTTATTGGATGACCCTGGACATGTACTTAACTATAGTCCACCTCAATTGTTTTTATCTGTAAAAGAGAGATGATAATCATAGCATCTACCTCCCAAGACTGTTGTGAAGATCAAATAAGATAATGTTTTTAAAGCACTAAATGTTGTTGTGATTCAATCATTTCTGACTCTTTGCGACCCCATTTAAGATTTTCTTAGTGAAGATATTGGAGTGGTTTGCCATTTCTTTCTTTAATGGATCAAGGGGATCCATTTTGTCAGGCAATCAGAAGTAAAATTATTTGCCCAGGATCACACAGTTAGGAAGTATCTAAGGCTGGATTTGAATTTAGATCTTTCTGACACTAGACCCAGTGCTCTAGTTACGGAGCCATCAGCTGCTATTATTATTATTATTATTACAGAGGAGTCTTGTTTAGGTATAGATTGTAATAGAAGACTTCTGGGGGGCAGCTAGGTGGTGCAGTGGCTAGAGCACCAGCCCTGAAGTCAGGAGGACCTGAGTTCAAATCTGATCTCAGACACTTTCCTAGCTGTGTGACCCTGGGCAAGTCACTTAACCCCAATTGCCTCAGCAAAAAAAAAAAAAAAAAAAAAAAAAAAAAAGACTTCTGGAGTCCTTTCTAACCATAAGATTTTCTGAAGTCACATTACTTTTATGTTGCTGAGAAATATTTTTCTATTTCAGTTTCCCTTTGTTATTTATCTTTGCAAATCTGGTTTATATTTTTAACCTAATTTTTTCTGTGTAACAATGGTGTCAAGAGATGTGCATTATATAACAGTTTTAAATCCTTTCCCTATGTGTAACTATTCTTTTTTGAGTGGGTCTTATGGAATGATCTGGAGAAAATGTTGAAATATTATTTACTACTTCATAGATCAAAATTATAAACTGGTAACTGATGTATTCAGTTCAATCCTTTTTTCAGTCGTGTTTGACTTTTTTGTGATTTCATTTGGGATTTTCTTGGCAAAGAAACTTGGATGGTTTGTCATTTCATTCTCCAGCTCATTTTACAGATGATGAAACTGAGGCAAACATGGTTAAGTGACTTGCCTATAGTTACACATCCAGTAAATGTCTGAGGAAAGATTTGAGCTCAGAAAGACTAGTCTTCCTTACTCCAGATTCAGTACTCTACTGTCTCACCAGCTGCAAAAGAACTGGAGCAAAGTATTTGGAGTCAAAGAACCCAAGTTCAAAGCCAGTCTTGCCTTTTGATACATATATGACTGATTATTTAATCTCTCTGGAACTAAAATACTTCATCTGTAAAATGGGTTAGGCACTCTCTAAGTTCCATTCTAGCCCTGAATCTATGATCTTATAAAATAAATTGACATAAAGAATATTCTGATTAAAAGCCTGGAAAAACTTAACATGAACTGATGCTGAGTGAGGCAAACAGAATCAGGAAAATGTACACAGCAACAGCAAGATTATATGATCAACTACAATAGACTCAATTCTTTTCAGTAATTCAGTGATCCAAGGCAATTCCAATAAACTTTTAATGGAAAATTCTACCCACACTCAGAGAGGGAACTATGGAGATTGAATGTAGATTAAAGCATACTGTTTTCAGTTTTTTTGTCTTTCTTTTGTTTTTCCCTTTTGTTCTGTTTTTTTTTCTTTCCCAACATGACTCATGGAAATATGTAAAAAAAATTAATGTGCATGTATAACCTAAAAGAATACATTTTTTAAAAATTTAAAAGAGAAAGCATATTCCTGTCCAAGGCTGGTGGCCTTGTAAGCTATCAAATCCCATGTGAATAAAACCTGCTGTTCAAGCATAAAATAATCAAGAAAAAATGTGTGTGTGTGTGTGTGTGTGTGTGTGTGTGTGTGTGTAAATGAATAGAATAGAAACATTGGGGGAAGTGGAATGAGTGGAATCATGATTATTACTATGTTGTTTTCTTTTGGAGGATAATTAAACTCTTAGAATGTAAGCTCTTCCATTAGATTGCAAACAGTATAAATATTAAACTATAAATTGTCTTGCTTACTTATATTTGTATTCCTAGCATTTAGTACTAGTGTCCAGCATACAATATGTGTTTAATAAATGTTTTATCTATTATATATGTATTTATCTACTTATCTCTCACCTACCTAAAGAGAGAAGAGAGAATGGAATTGTGAGGTCAGAGGGCTAGGGCAAACAGAAATGTCTTTAGAGTGGAGGCATATAGCTAAGGAGAGTAAGTTTTTCCTTAGAAGTATAGAGGGGGAAGTTTTCCTTTCCAAGGGGTAAAATCTCTGCTGAGGTGGTTTAGGCAACTGTGTTTGTGCATCCTCCCTTTGACTGGAGTTCTGGAAAGCAGAACGTAGGATGGAAAATAATTTTCTTGTTTCTTCGATCTCAAAATTGATAAGTAGTAGCCTCTCTCTAGCAACACACACTCCCTTTGGTTCAGTCTTCCTTAACTTCTTAATGGGAGGAGATGCCCTTGGGAGTTAAGTGTGTGGGGAAGGGAGAGAGATTGGAATGAGCAGGTGAGAAGGAACCTTGCCTATTACCCCCTCCTACAGAAAGAAGAGTTGGACAGGAAGGAGATGGGAATGAGCAGGATGAATATGCCAGGGCTTGTTTTCCCTGAAGATGAGAGAGTAGGGAAAGAAGGAAACTCTTTCCAATGATCTTTATTTAAATAGTAGTGCCCCACAATTCTCCCCATCCCTTCTCCCCTTCTTCTAGCAACATAACTGAGGAATACAAATGGTCCACTAGTGATAGCACATCATCTTTTTTTCTATTCAAAGTATTATTGTCACTTGTTTCAAAATGTATGATTCTTCCCTTTGGGATTTTCTTGGCTAAGATACTACAGTAGGTTGCAGTTTTCTTCTTCTTTAGCTCATTTTACAGAGGGGAAGACTGAGGCAAACAGGGTTGAGTGACTTGCTCAGAGTCATCCAGCAAAATGTATAAGGTAGGATTTGAATTTAGGAAGATTAAGTTTTCCAGATTCCAGGCTCAGCACTTCATTTATTGTACCACAGTGATGGGATAATACTATCTAATCTCTAAAATCCCTTTCAGCCTTGAATTACATGATACTATGAGATAGAGGTTGGAGTGTTGGCTTGCAAATCTAGAAGAACTGGATTTAGTTCCTGTCTCTAAAACACATTGACTAGGTGAACCTGGTCAAGTTATGTAGCTTCTTAACCAATAAAATTGTAGAATAGTTGCAGATCTATATTGATAGAGGGAATTTCCTCATCACGAATTTCTTCCATCAAAGAAATCACAAAACTGAGCCAAAACCAAAATCACTTAAAAATGACCAATTACTACATACAGCACCCTGTTTCTATTTTGTCATCTTTGGGCCTCTTACAAGGAATTCCCTGAGTCATGTAATAGAATTATCTTACACTGGGTTCTATGTGGACCTCAGGCCTCAGCTTGGCCATTTATGTAAAAGTAAGTTCACTAACACGTTGATGCTGCTTTTTCATTTTACAGATTTTAGTTAATCCACAGGGATAGGATGTCACAGCATATAAATGATGCAGATGATGTTGTAACTGTGGGCAAGTCACTTAACTCTGTTTGCCTCAGTTTCCTCATCTGTAAAATGAGCTGGAGAAGTAAATGGCAAACAACTCCAGTATCTTTGCCAAGAAAATCCCAAATGGGATGATGAAGAGTTGGACATGACTGAAATGACTAAACAACAACATTCTTATCTGTATTTTTATTATTTCTCATCATTGGATTTAATCAAATTACTGCCAGAGTTACTGAATAATTGGGTTTTGCAGCAGAAGCAGAGTGGACAACTTCAGGGAAGTATCAGGCATATAAAAAAAAGCCAGGTCAGATGAATCACCCGTTTTTGTACCTTGGAAGAGGGGAAACCAGTACTCTGCCCTCCCAGGGCACTGCCAAGTACTATGGTTGGAATAAACATTTGCCTGTATTGCATGGTGGAAATTTTCCACCTTGAATTCAAGTTGAAGAAAATGAGATGGGGAATATTCAGCAAGGGCCTGAGAGCAAGCTACAAGTTAAGTGGAGATTGTGAAGTTGCCCTGTCCTTGGCCTAAAATTTGGTTTCCATTCTGACCTGGTTTACACCCAATCTCATAAAAGCTGAAGCTTTAAGAGGATGAAGACATATTAACATGTTACAATAGAGAGGAATAGTCAGCATGGCATAGTGTAGTCAAATTACCTGGAATCAGACAATGTAGATTTGAATCCCAGAACTGCCATTTAATTTCTTGGTTCATTTAATATCTGTCTCAGACTATTCATCTGAAAAATGAATGGGTTGGACGAGATGTTTATGTTCCCTTCTAATTCTACATCTTTGACTCTGTAATCTTACATTGCCTCTAATTTAAGTCAACTCTCCAAAAAGAATTACTAATCATTTCAGAGAATTTGGAGAAGAGGTTCTTAATATGAAGATCTTATATATTTTTTTCTTTTTGGGATTATTCAATTAGTCTGTTTAACTCAATTCAACAAGCATTTATTACTTACCAAATATTGTAGGAACTAGGAACACATAGACAAAAAAAAAGAAGCCTGCCCTAAAACATCGTTAACTAAAAGCTAGAGAATTAGCAAGGAAAGTATTAAAATTAGGCCTCACAGAAAAAACAAAAAAACAAAAACAAAAAACAAAACTTCTGCTGTTAAGTATATTTGTAGGCTGAATGAATGAAGAATAAATTCGAACCTACAGTGGTATTAATTTTTAAGTGTTTTTATTTTATTTTTTAAACTTTTTCTATTTTGATTATAGAGGAAGAAATTACAACTGTTGTTATTCAGTTATGTTTGACTCTTTGTGACCCCATTTGAGGTTTTCTTGGCAAAGGTACTAGAGAGGTTTGCTATTTCCTTCTCTAGCTCCTTTTACAGATGAGAAAACTAAGGCAAACAGTGTTAAGTGACTTGCCCAGGGTCACACAGTTACTAAGTGTTTGAGGCCAGATTTAAATTGATGAAGAAGAATCTTCCTCATTTAAGGCCTAGTATTCTAAACACTGTACCTCCTAACTGCCCATACAGCTTTTATAAGTGTATACTATTTTTAACTATTTCAGTACTCTTTGAATTTCTTATTGCCACACTTTTAGTCTGAAATATAAAATTTTAATGTTAAATATATTTGACATTATTTTAAATATTTTATCATTTTTCTTCCAATTCCAACAAAATTGCCATCTAGATACCAAATTTTGGCTTCAATCAATAGCTTCAATTTTCAAATACTACTTGCACTTACTTGTGCATAGAAAGGAAAACATTCAAGACATGTGGAACTGAAAACTTCAGGGAAAGTAGGATATAACACTGGGCTGGAGATAGGGGCAGCATGATGAGAGTCCTAGCTGTTTCTGAACCTTTCTGGGAGGGTTTCTTTATGTCATCTCCTAAAATATTTTATCCATTCAGGTACTTCACTTTGGGAAATGTGCTGCCCAAATAGTAGTGTTCCTCTGCCCAAACATCATTTAGGTGGTTTAGCTCAGATCTTCAAAGGTATTCTCAATATAAACTTAAGTGACTCACCTCATACTGGATTTTACAGTCAGGATTTTTAAGAGGTGATAAGTGAACCTAAGTCTTCCCTCCCTGACTTTTTTTGTCCGACATGCTAAGTTGCCTCACCTGGAGTTCTATATAAATATGAATATATGAAGTTGTTTATGTTATTTTATGTTCTGTATTTTTTCCTTTTGGGTAGCTACTGCTTAAAACATCCACAAACACCTACAAGGTCCTTGTGAAATATTAATGCAGAGTGAGGATTTTATTTTTCTTTAGGAAAAAAAATCCTTGTTAAGGAAATCCATTTTTAGGCTAAGGCCTTGATTTTTTTTCCTTTTTGTCATGAATTACTTTGACAGTTTGGTGAAGTCCAAGTATCCCTTCTTAGAATCATGTTTCAAATGCCTAAAATAAAACATTTAGGATTACAGAAACCCACTTATAATTAAATACACTCATCAAAATTTATTTTTCAAAATTAATGGAATCCAAGGTTAAGTAACCTGTTCTAGACTACTGCCCTTGTGTTTTCTCATGATAGCTAAATTAGAATTGGCATCTAAAAAATAATCTATCTGGAACTCTTTTAAAAATGGTCTCATGAGATTTTGAAGAATCAATACTGAATGATTGCTTTTTTTTTTTTTTTTTTAAATGTCCTAAGCATATGACTTAAGTCCCAAGACCACATTAAAGTAGACAGGAAACCCTTCTAGACAGTTTTCACACACACACACACACACACACACACACACACAATTGTCTTCAGAATAGTTATATTAGAACAATCTCTTCTCTCTCTTATTCTCTCCCAGCCAAACAAACAAACAAAAAAACCCTCTCAAATGTTAAAGGCGATTTAAGAAGGGAGTCGTTTCTTTCCAAAAAACAGGCAGTTAATAGAAGCCTTATCTTTGAAAGTAATCACCAAGGAAAGGTTGTATATTTTCTGCACTACAAAGACCCTGTTTTTCTCCTCTTAATCTCTGACTGGAGCGTCTCAGATTGAAGAAACCTGTTGGCTTTAGTTCTTTTAAACACACACAGACGCACACATAGGCGCACACACAGTCTATACATAAAACCTTTGATTTGTTAATTAAATTTTTACTATCTACATTTGATATCTTGGCTAAATTGTATCCCTGTAGGAACAAGAAAGCCTCTCACATCAAAGGGCACCTCCACCTCCGTGACCTGTAATTACGAAATTTACTGCTTAGTGGAAGCTGAGGTGCACTTGCCCCACTGCCTCCGCCGTCCGCGACGTCCCCGGGCTGAGGATCGACTAACTGCCTCAGTTCTACTCTGGGCAGATGGCAAACCTTTCCGCTTCGGTGGAGGTCGAGGAAAGCTGGGGAGCCATTTTCTGAAAGCCACTCAGGGAGCCATTTCACCAAAGAGATGATGGCGATAGAGGAAGGGCGGGGAGGATGGGCGGGATACACCTGTCCAGCTGTAGCCCTAGCTCCTAGACTGCTCAGTCAAACTGAGACCTATTAAAGATCTTAGTTTAAAAAGGCCAAGGTATCCCATTGCACCCAGGGCCATCTCCAGTCGTCTTGATCTATCTCTTGCCATTGGACCCAGATGGGTCTGGAGGGGAAAGGATGGTGACCTTGCACAACCCTCCCTCACTTAAGTCCAATTCACTTGCATGTCATGGTCCTCTTTGAAAACGGAGGACAAACAGCAATCGGCTGTAGCTACACAACGCCTCTCGTGTTAGGGCTTGGACCACTCATTGCTACTAGCACTTTTGCAGAGAGGAGCCTTAGGACTTCTTAGGCTAGCAACCTGAAAAGAACGGGCCTGCTGGTTTATTCTCCCAGGTGAATGTCTAGATGAAAAACATCCCTTTTTAATGAGAAAAGTTGAAAGCTGGAAAGCCTGCGGAGGGATGTTACCTATTTGGTCTCTCAGAGCCTTCTCTTTTCACTCCTACCTGTTTTGTAAGGGACCGAATGAACCGGAACAGACAGACTCCTGCCTTAATTAGTTCAGCCTTGCTGGTTTGGGTCATCTCAGTCTCCTTGGAACTTGGGCATTAGCAAATAATGTTTATGAGTTCAAAGATTTCCATCGAGTAGGAATATTAGAAACCATATTGTTCACACCCCACCCACAACCCCACTTTTTTTGTTTTGTTTTTTACAATAAGGGAATTGAGGTCTAGAAAGAAAAAGTAACTTTTTCAAGGTCACAGGAGGTAGTAGTAAGTGATGGAGTCAGGCTCAGGTCCCTAAACTCGAAAACCAGTGTTTTGTGGACTGGGCTGTGTTGACGCTGTTCCTTGCCTGAAGACTTGAGTTAAAGAATCAGCTTTCAATTCATTTTATAGAGACTAGTACTAAAAACATCACAAGAAGTTAAACCAACTAGTTCAAATGTGTGAATTTCAATTAAATTAGATTTGGGGGTCAATGCAACATTGAAAATAACTGTCTTGTCCAATTCTCTTATTTCTTTTACTCCTCATGACCTCCCCCTAAAATCCCCCCTCCACATATACACTGAATTAATTGGTTTTGGTAGGACGTCTGAGACAAATATACCAGGGGTTCTTAAACTTTCCTGTAGTATGGACCATTTTGGCACTCTGTTGAAGACCACTGGACCTTCTTAGAATAGTGTTGTATTTTTTTAAAAAAAAGCCAAAAACCCTTAAAGAAATACTAAATTTTAGTTAGAGGTCAGTGAAAATAAAAAATTTAATTTTTTGATATTTAAGTTCACAGACTGCTTGAGATCTATCTATGAGGGTCTATGGATTCCAGGTTAAGAACTTCTGTTTTAAAGAAAGAACGTTCATTCTTTGATGGAGAAAGTGGGGTGGGGAAAGAGGGAGTGACTGTGGGGCTTTTTGTTAATGAACTGAATCCCACTGTGAGATAACACAAATGATCACTAAACTGGTCCCAGGGGCATTAAGCATCAGACAAAAATGATCATCAGACAAGATCCTCCTTTTTGTGTCTCTTTCAAAAAGTGTCCAACTATATTCCATCAAAGGGTCCTCATCTGTCTGCCTGAACTTTCCTTGAAGTCAGAATCTTTGATTGTGCTGGACCAAGACAGGCTTCCTCTGTATATTGACCTCTGAATGAGCTTCATGACAACTGCAGGAGGGATTTCACCAGCCAGGAACTTAAAGGCATGAACAAGTTCTGTGACAAGGGCTTATTGTGTGTGCTCCCCACTTAAAGAAAACCCCTTCAGAACATTCCCTCCCTACTTGCCACTGCCAGTGCCTGGAAGCCAAATAAGGCTCAATATTAAAGGAGGGGAGGGAGGAGCTTCAGCAATCAACCAGAAGAAAGAGAAATCAAAGGCAGAAGCTTAGGAATGGCTTCTGGCAAGGCTCTTTCAGGGACTGGTGATATAATAATACCTAGCATTTATAATTAATTTATAATGTTATAATAGCTGGTGTTACCATGCAGTTTATTTTAGGGCAAAGCTATACAACTTGGCTCAAAAGATTAAGGTAATTAAAATAGTTCATTATAGAACATGAAGATATGTTTTCCCTTTCTCTAAAACTGTAAAATGTTTTTTTTTTTCCCAAATGCCTCCTGAAAGACTCTCTCATCCTACTCTCATCTTGAGAGACGACTTTGAGCACTTTCAAGCTTCTGCATTGGAAACTTGCTTTTGTTATCAACAGTAAAGTAGATTGATTGTATCAGTAATTCTTTCCTGCTTTATCTAATAATACTAATGATGGAATGATATTTACTTGTGCTCTAATGTTACTGAAATATTTTTCTGTATCAACTTCTTTTTGTTGGATTATTAGGTATGATAGTCCCCATTTTACTGATGAAGATAGGTCCAGAAAGGTTTCTGGAGTAAGTGTGAGAAGTAGTCATTCAGCAGTAAGTGTGAGAAGTAGAAGTAAAATCCAGGTTTTCTCTGACACCAAGTCTAGCATTCTTATCACACTAACTACATGAATGAAATATTGTTGGCACGGTGGCTACAATGTTATTTATTCTGGATAGTTCATGAAATGGAACCCTGAATGTAGTCACAAAGGCAGAAAGGCAAGAACACTTTTGCAAAAGAAAAGGAAAAAATCAAACCTAGAATGACTGGAATAATTTACTAAATATTTACTAAGTACTTATTTATGAAGGCATTGTGGCTTAGTGGATAGAAGGCTAGCCTCATATTAAGGAAAACATGGATTCAAATCTTGCCTCATATATCTAGTTGGGTTGCACTGGGCAAATCATTTAACCTATCAGTTCCCCCAGGCAACTCTAAGACTTATAAATTACATCTAAATTGCCAAATTGCATTTGTAGGAGTTTACCCCCCGAGAGTTTCTTGCCATGATGAAATCACAGGTGTGGAATGGACAAGACCAGGCATCTATTATATGCAAAGCATGTACTATGTTAGGTGGTGCTGGGAACAGCCTACAGAGTGAGATAAGGCAATGTTGAGTATACTCATGGAGAGTTTATAATACAGTTGAGATGTTTGGAGCCCCAGTAACAAAAAAGTCCAATTGTTTGATTGGAAGATAAATGTTTCTTTTTCAGTATGAAGAAAGGCCAGAGAGAACATGTTGGAGAAATGAAGATTGAGCCTGAAGATATGAAGTTTCTTGATTAGCTCCAAAAGTTTACCTGTCTTTTTCTAGTTAAGTGTTAAACTCATCATCTTTTCATTAATTGAAAGTCTTCCTATGATTCGGTGGAATGTGGTTAATGCTTCCTTCAAGTACAAAAGTTGCAAAAGATATCTGGTGTCTTTTCCATAATGAAGCTTTTGTGTGCTCTGGCTCCAGATGTTGACTAATTGACCACGCCCACTCTGAGGGTTAATATAAATATTATAATTCTGTTTGTCTAAAGCCTGCCAATGTTTCATTACACACCCTCATCAACATTTCAGTATTAAAGCATTGCAGACAGGCCTTGCTTTGTTTATGGATGTTGGATGAGATCAAGAGTATGGGGGAAACCTAAGGTGAGATTCCCTGTCTCTCAATACCCAAGAAGTGCCATTTCCAATGGAGTGTTTCAGAGATCATATCATTGAAAGAGGTTAGAATCAAAAGAATTTTTCCCCCTCCTCACTTCTGAAAATACCAATTTATGTATATAGAAAGCAGTAAATAAAACAGTGATATAGGGTAGGAGAGATACTCTATGGAACATAATCAAAAGTCCCCAAATTTCAGTCTTCTACCTCTGTTTGTATCCACCATAATGACATCATTTGTTGGTTTTGGGGGTTTCTTGGGGGGCATTGAAGTTGGAGATGTTAGAGACTGCCTAGTCCAACCAAGTCCTACAACTTTATTTTACAGATGAAGAAGACCAAAAGAAATTAATTTACTTTCCTGAGATCACATGGGTAATAGGTGGCAGAGATCTCAAACCTGGGGCCAATAATTTCAAATACATCTCTATTGTTTTTAACAAAATTTTTTTAATTGAAGCTTTTAATTTTCAAAACATATGCAAGGATAATTTTTACCATTGATCCTTGAAAAACCTTGTGTTCTAATTTTCCCCCTTTCCTCCCACCCCCTCTCCTAGATGGCAAGTAATCCACTATATGTTAAACATGATAAAAATATATGTAAATATAATATAGACATATATATATATATTTATACAATTATCTTGCTGCATAAGAAGAATTAGATCAAAAGGGGAAAAATGAGAAAGAAAATAAAATTCAAGCAAACAACAAAAGAAGCAAAAATGTATAGCTATGTTTTCTAAGGAAAGTGATTTAAATGAGGGAGGCATTGTTTTTAGGTAGAATGATACAATACAATAATTTCCCATTTCCTTTTGCTTTCTTCCTTCAGTGATATGAGGGATTATCATTTAATCAATTGTAGGCTTGTATAGAAAATGATGAGACAGAATACGAACAATTTCTGGCTAATCTTGAATCTGCCACTTTCCAGTGGCCTCATTAAGAGTCATTTGATGGAAGCATTAGGTCCTTATCTACCCTGTCACTCAACAATAAAGACATGAAAATTTGACAATTCATTATTGTTTGCAAGTCCTAGGAAACAATGATAAAAAACCATCTGAAACCTGTTTAGTTGGTGGCTGAACTTAAGGACTGATATGACAGATGGAGATGTATACAGATGGCATGGGATCAATCTGTAATTGATCTTATAGCAATCATCTGACTTTACTAGTCTCCCCATAGCCTTTAATGAGTTGGCTTGAATGTTCTAATAAAAAATGGCAGTGGAATGTTTCCAGATGTCTCTCAGCCAAGCCAAAGAAGGGCTCAGAGGTTTTAACCTGCAGATTGACTATATACAGCTAACCACGACTCCCAGAATCACTCTTCCACTTCAGTTTCCAGGGAGGACAACAAAAATCTCACTTGCCTATTTTGACAAATCCTTTCAAATCATATCAATTTCCTATAGAGGGAATGGGGTGGGAGGGAGTGCTGCTTGCTGCTTTGTTGCATATGCCTACCTTTATTCTCAGAGCCCTTGAGAACACAATTAGGTGCTTTGATAAGAAATCCTCAGCAAGAACTTTTACTGCTCCCATTGTAAGTGATCAGGTAATACAAACTTGGTTTCCTTAATAGCAAAGTGGATCAAATTGTTCATTGAGGTGCACATATAAGAAGGGATAAAAAGAGTTGACTTTAGGCATAAAGTCAACCCCTAGAAAGGTTCAAAGGGGAGAGATGATGAATAAAGGTAGGCACAGGATGCCATTATAAATTATTTCATGTTAAGCCTCCAGAAATGGTCAATTGTCAAGCATCAGGGGAAGCCTTCCCTAGATGGAAAGCTTGGAAACTAAGCTTGGAAAGATCTAAGCCTCCTAGGCTCTTCATTTGGCCATTTTCTGTCCTGCCAAAAGTAGCTTCCCCTTCCTTCACTTCCTACCTTTTGCTCAGAAAACGATAATCAAATTAAGTCCATCACTGAATCTGGAAAGGGTGAGTTAATGCCTGCATGAATATATATTAAAACATTAATGAATTCATTTTAGAATAGGGGCTTCTGTATTGTTTCATTTACCATTTTGTGACTTCTCAGATCATAACTTTTATGTCTGGTCAATTTTTCCCTACATATGTTATTACCCTTATTATCTTCGAGTCAAATTAGCAAACATCTATTAGATGTCAGGCACTATGTGTTAAATTCTGGGATTATAAAGAAGGGCAAAAATAGTCCCTGCTCATAAATTGGGAAATCATCTTTACATTTAAGGGTTCTGATAAAGGCCTCATTTCTAAAATATAGAGAGAATTGTCTCATATTTATAAGAATTCAAGCCACTCTCCAATTGATAAATGGTCAAAGGATATGAACAGACAATTTTCAGATGATGAAATTAAAACTATTTCTAGTCATATGAAAAGGTGCTCCAAATCACTATTGATCAGAGAAATGCAAATTAAGACAACTCTGAGATACCACTATACACCTGTCAGATTGGCTAAAATGACAGGAAATGATAATGACGAATGTTGGAAGGGATATGGGAAAACTGGTACACTGATGCATTTTTGGTGGAACTGTGAATGGATCCAACCATTCTGGAGAGCAATTTGGAACTACTCTCAAAAAGTTATCAAACTGTGCATACCCTTTGACCCAGCAGTGTTTCTATTGGGCCTATATCCCAAAGAGATCTTAAAGGAAGGAAAGGGTCCCACATGTTCAAAAATGTTTGTGGCAGCCCTTTTTGTAGTGGCAAGGAACTGGAAACTGAAGGGATGCCCATCAATTGGAGAGTGGCTGAATAAATTATGGTATTTGAATGTTATGGAATATTATTGTTCTGAAAGAAACGACCAGCAGGACTATTTCAGAGAGGCCTGGAGAGACTTGCATGAACTGATGCTGAGTGAAATGAGCAGAACCAAGAGATCATTGTACACGCTAACAATAAGACTATACGATGATCTATTCTGATGGACATGATTCTCTCCAACAATGAGATGCTTCAAACCAGTTCCAGCTGCTCAGTGATGAACAAAGCCATATACCCAGGGAGAGAAAGGCCTGGGGGATTTGAGTCTGGACCACAACATAGCATTTTCACAATCTCTATTGATGTTTGCTTGCATTATGTTTTCCTTCTCAGGTTTTTTTTTTTTCCTTTCCTGTACAGCAAGATAACTGTATAAATATGTATACACATTCAATCTGTCAAATATTTTAACATAATTAACATGTATTAGACTTCCTGCCATCTAGGGGAGGGGGTGAGGGGTAGGAGGGAAAAATTTGTAAGAGAAAGCTTTGCAAGGGTTAATGTTGAAAAATTACCTATGCATATGTTTTACAAATAAAAAACTTTAACAAAAAATAAAAATAAAAAAATAGTCCCTGCTCTCAAGAAACTGATCATCTAATGGTGAAGGGAGAGGCCAACAAGCCAACAGTTATGCATAAACAAGATATTTAAGAATACATGGAAATAATCTTAGAGGGAAGGCACTCCCATCAAGGCCATAGGGAAAATCTTCCTTCAGAAGATAGGATTATGAAATGTAAAGAAAGCCAGGGAAGTCAGGAGGTAGAGGTGAGGCGGAAATAAATTTCACATATTGGGGATAGCCAGTGAAAATGCACTATTGGATGAGATGATTCAGGCCAATTCCAATAGACTTGTGATGTAGAGAACCATCTGCGTCCAGAGAGAGTACGATGGGGACTGAATGTGGATCACAATATAACATTTTCACCTTTTGTTGTTGTTGTTTGCCTGCTTTGTTTTTTCTTTTTCATTTTTTCTCTTTTGATCTGATTTTTCTTGTGAAGCATGATAAATATGGAAATATGTTTAGAATTATTTCACATGTTAAGCCTATAGTGGATTACTTGCTGTCTATGAGAAGAGGGGAGAGAGGGAGAAAAATTTGGAACACAAGGTTTTGCAAGAGTGAATGTTGAAAACTATCCCTATATGTATATTGAAAAATAAAAAGCTATTACTGTAAAATAATAAAGAAATAATAAATAAAGAAATAAGGAAAATGTACTATTGGGGGATAGAATGTTTTATGAGAGGAAAAGGAGATCTGTGTTCTTCGGTTATTAGAATACATGTTAGAATAGATATTAGAAAACCCTTTATGTTATGGAAGTGTTTTAAAAAGTCTGTAGTTGACCCAGTTGAGTAAATTGAGTAGAGAATGACAGGTTCAAATCTGTACTTAAAGAAGATCATTTTGATAGCTGAGAGGAGGATATACTGGAGCTGGAAGAAAATTGAATCAGGGAGACCAATTATCAAGCTACTGCAAAAATCTAGAGGCCTGAATCAATGAGGAGGCAGTGTCTGAGAGAAGGGGCAGTCTAGGAGACATGTTGCAAATGTCAATTCCACAGAAGCAGCTGCCTGTCTTTTGTATTTCTATCCTAAGTACTTGGACATAGGACTTGGCATGTAGTAAATGCTTTATAAATGTTTTTCACGTATTCATGCCTTTGTTATTCCTTCCAATTAATGTAAGAACTTAATGAGTAAAATCAGCCTGACATTGCAATTAACCAAACAAGGGAAGTAGAGAAAGGATCTTTCCTGCAAAGGTTGGAGCCTTTGGTTTTTTTTTTTTTGTCACATATTCCCTTCCGCAGAGAAGAGACAAATGCTGACAGGAAGAATGAGCTGTTAACTTCAAAAGTGAGAGAATTAGTGTGATATCCTGACTCTGACACTTATTTGCTATCTGTAAATCACCTACTCTTTCTCTGTTTCAGATTCCTGATCTACAAAATGAGCTGGCTAGAAGGACCCTACGACGCCATAGTTCCTTGTCTGGAAGAAGCAAAAGTATATGGCCCCTGAGCTCTTGAGTGAGATCTCCAGGAAGAAGCAAATGTAATTCCTTCTTTCCAGCACTCTTAAATCCTTAGCACTAACTCTCCACAAGGTAAACCATAAGTATTGTTGTAGTAAATTTAATTCTTCCTTTGGGGCAAATGGAAAGAAAAGATTGCCAAACATTTCTAAAAGGGCCAGTACAGGGTTAAATGAAAGCTGGGAAGTCCCTCCATCTACCATATGGTTTTGTTTAAACCACTAGATTCAAGTTGGCTCTCCTGTCTGAGACTGAGAGGATAAGGAAGGGAGCTGGTACCCATGTGTCAGACTCTGATTACTATACCTCTTAGCAAATACTCTATCCATGGCAGGGGTGAGGGGTATTGCTAACGTACTTTTTAAAAAGTTGTATTGATGACTTTCATTGCTTATATTACTTCTATTTCTGATATGACACCTTTCCCTTTTCATATGAATCCTGTGTAGTCTACTCAAAAATAATTAAGAAAAACCTGTGAACACAGTGACTATTTGACCTATAGTTATCTGTCTCCCTATCAAAAATAGATGTTGTTCATCGTATTTAATCATAGATCAGTATCTTGGAGTATTGTTTTTATTTATATTATTGTCACTATGTAGCAATGTATATTGTTTCTTAAAATTCTGCTTTCTTAGTTCTATATCAGTTCATGCAAGTTTGTCTTTTTGTGTTTCTCTGAGTTCCTCATAATTCCCCTTGTTACTATTTTACCTTTCTTACTCAAACTTATTGAGCCATGATCTAGTTGATGAATACCTATTTTTATTCAATCAATTTTATTCAATTTGCATAAATATTAACTAAGGTATAGTGAATGGGATACTGGACCTAGAGTCAGGATGACTCAAGCTTAAATCCAGCCTTAGACATTTACAGTTGTGTGAGACTGGGCAAATCATTTAACCTCAGTTTCCTCATCTGTAAAATGAGCTTTAGAAAAATATGGCAAACTAATATCTTTGCCAAGAAAATCCTAAATGCAGTCATGAAGAATTAGACATGATTGAAAAATGACTGAATAACAGAGCCTACAGCAGAGTAGGTCTGAGAAATCAATAGTGATTTCTGTCTTCAAGTATTTGAAAGATTTTTATATAGGAGAGAGATGGGTCTGTCTTTCCCTTTCCCCTCACTCTACCCTTGTCAGGGCAGAAGTAGGAACCATGGGAAGAAGTAGCAAAAAACTATGTTTATTCCAACTAGCCTAAAATGTTTATTCTGAAGGAAGAAAATTTCCTCTTATCAGAAGTGTTTAAACAGAAGCTAAATGACCACTTGTTCACTTAATTGTAGAGGGAATTATTTTCTGGACAAGAATTAGGCAACATGGCCACTGAGGTGTCTTCCAACTCTGAAATTCTGTGAAATTCTACACCCTCTTTAAGACTCAGCTGAATCCCATCTCTTTCATGCAAACTTTCCTGATCTATCCCACACACCATTAGAGTTTTTCCACTTCTCAGATTTTTCAAATAATTTTGTGTTTCTTTAATACAGCTATCATAGTTTTATATCAGTTATTTGTATATGTGCAATATCAGCAATATCATTTTGTTAGATTGAGGGGACCATGAAGATATGGACTGTTTATCTTTGAATTTCTTCCCTTTCCCCTCATTTTACAGAGCTTGGAAAGAATACAATAAACTTTGCCACACTGAAGTAAAAAACTACTCCTAAAGTTTAATGTGTTACTCCTCCCAGAAAATTATCATTTTAAATACTGACAAAGCATACTTAGCTTAGATTCAATAGTGAAGCTCTATTGATGGAATGTGTGCCATTGATGAGGGAGGGAATTTGAAGGGAAAAAGGAAATTTTTTAAAAAATAATGCTTCCCCCCTCAATTACATGTAAAAAGCCACTTTATATTCATTTTTTCATAGAAACAATAAATTTTATTAAAGAGAATTACATAAATGAGACACCACACCAAAATTTGTGAGATGCAGCCAAAATAATACTTAGGGGAAAATGCATGTCTCCAAATGCTCACATAAATAAATCAGAAAAAGAGCAATGTATGAATTGGGCATGCTAGAAAAAGAAAAAAAAATTAAAATCTGTATTTTAACCCAAATTGAAAAATTTGAAAATCAAAGGAGAAATTAATGAAAATTATTTTTGTTTTTTAAAAGCTTTTTTTTATTTTTCAAAACATATGCATGGACAATTCTTCAAGATTAGCTGTTGCCAAACTCTGTATTCCAATTGCCCCACTACCCTTGCATGCCCTCCCCTGGATGGCAAGTAGTCCAATATATGTTAAATATGGAAGAAATATATAAATTTTCTCCCTTCCTCACTTCCCTTCTCCCTCCTTGAGACAGGAAGCACTTTGATATAGTTAAAACATTTCCATATTACCATATTACATGTGACACAGTAAAAAAAAAGCAGAGAAGAGAAGGAAAGAGAAAACAAGAAAAATAAAGAAAATAAAAAGTATTCCTTTATGTGCATTCAGACTCCATCAATGGAAGAGGGACTTCTTGATGTTTCTGAAATTATTTGCCTGGCATAGAGCATCATGTTGCACAGATATCCAAAACTATCTCAGACCATGATGACTCTTCTGAATATGGAAGATATATGGTTCTAGTAATAATGATAGTTACTATTTATATAACATTTTACATTTTACACAACACTTCACATACATGGTCTCTGTTACTTGTAATCTCAAGGGGGCTGCCATAAGGGAATGCTAGGCTTACATGGATCAGTATTCAATTGTGGGAGCCTCCCTCCAACCCAAATGGATATGTTTCTTTTTGACTTAATAATGCTTTAACTTAGATTCATCTAGGAAAATCTCTGAAATGAAGTTTAAATATAGCTTTCACCTAGGGTCTCTCTGGTAGAAAGTAATAGTACCTCCCACAAAGGTACCATATTAGTACAGAATACTTTTTTATTTTATTTGACAAAGGAAATTTATCAAATGAAAAAGACTCAAAGGTGTGCACAAACACATATAAAAAGCTAAAACATGCAAATATTCTATTACATTCATTATATTTCTCCTGGAACATAAAAACTGTTCAACAGATATTTAATATTTCCTTTAATATCAGCAGATATCATGGAGGACTGACAAGACCTAGATCTCTGGATTCTTGATTCTGGGAAAAGTCATCTACTCTTCCGAGGTGCTTTTTGAGGAAAGTATCTTCCTTTGAGAAGCTGGCATTGAACTCTAGAACTCAGAAATTCTCAGTTTTAGAATTACCCATGAGGTAACCCCAAGGAAGGAAATGTCATTTTTTTCAGGATTGTCAGTCACTGATCTATGCTCATAAAAGGAGATGGAAAAACTGAAGAAATCAAGGAATCTCCCTTCAGGCTCCCCTGGGCAACCATGTCTTCCACTATCATGTTGCTATTGCTGTTTGTCCTTCATTCTTGTAGAGGACCTTGACATCAAGGGGGTGATACCATGACATACAAATGTACTGAATTTCTTCATCTACAAGCCACCATTGTTGATGTGGAAGGAGGAGAGAGTTCTCCTCTGCTTTCTGGAAATACAAGGGAGAAAAAGTGTGAGAAAAAAATGGCCTAAAATTAATTTAACCATTTCCACAGCCCATTATTATAGACTATAGATAGACTCTTCTCTGAGAAGAGTCTAATTCTCAGTAACAATTTTGTTCTATGCAACCCAGTTCACTGAGGACCAATCTGCAGTGTCTCATGTCTTCCTAGCAAGGCACTAATGAACTAATCCATGGGAGATATTCACCTTTTGGCAAATATCCATACTCTAATTTCATAAAATGGTTTGGGGGGGACACATCCATAATATAGAGTATTAATTCTCTTGATCCCTCCGGTTGCATCTCATTTGATTTGGTTCTTACAGGAACAGACTAGAGTTAGTCCATAGCAGGAATTATTAAAACATTTCCATAGTCTTTTTTCTATCTCATTTGTCTCCAACTGAGCGATATTCAACTATGTGGGGAATGAGGGAGAGCAGGGGATGAAGAACTAGTCATAATGAATATTAATAACTCCCATTCATCTAACTCTTTAAGGTTTACAATGTATTTTATATACATTGTCTCATTTGGTCTTCATAGAAACTCAAAGTAGATACTATATATATTATCATTGTCTTACAGATAAAAACCAGGCTAATAGAATTATTATTCCAATTATTCCAATATATTCCAATTAAATTGGAAACGCAAGTCAAAATAGCAAAAGCTTCAACCTGATAAAACTCCTTCAAGGATTCCCTCTTCACTTCTATCCATATTTCTAAATTTTTGCCATATATGTGGCCATTGAATCTTTGATGCTTTGAGCTTGAAAGGTGGTCACCCTTTTTCTAATAACCTCATTCATCCTGATATGTGAGGAAAACTACAATATTTCTTTTTTATGGCATGTTAGATAATTTTTTTAACTATAATTTTTATTTTTTTAAAATTAATTAAAGCTTTTTATATTCAAATTATATACATGGATAATTTTAAACATTCACTCTTACAAAACCTTGTGTTCTATTTTTTCCTTACCTTCTTCCCACCTCTAGATGGCAAGTGATCCAATATATGTTAAACATGTATAGTTCTTCTATAAATATTTCCACAATTATGCTGCACAAGAAAAATCAGATCAAAAAGGAAAAAAAGAGAAAGAAAACAAAATGCAAGCAAACAACAACAACAAAAAGAGTGAGAATGCTATGGTGTGGTCCACATTCAGTTCCCATAGTCCTCTCTCTGGGTGTAGATGGCTTTTTTCATCACAAGACTATTGGAAGTGGCCTGCATCATCTCATTGTTGAAAAGAGCCACATTCAACAGAATTGATCATTGTATAATCTTGTTGTTGCCATGTATAGTGATCTCCTGGTCCTGCTCATTTCACTCAGCATCAGTTCATGTAGGTCTCTCCAGCCCTTTCTGAAATTATCCTGCTGATCATTTCTTATAGAACAATAATATTCCATGACATTCATATACCATAGTTTATTCAGCCATTCTCCAACTGATGGGCATCCATTCATTTTCCAGTTTCTTGCCATTTCAAAAAGGGCTGCCACAAACATTTTTGCACATGTGGGGCCCTTTCCCTCCTTTATGATCTTTTTAGGATACAAGCCCAGTAGTAACACTGGATCAAAGGGTATGTACAGTTTCATAGCCCTATAGGCATAAAAATACAATATTTCTACAGTAAAATGTAAGTAGAGGCAGGTGATAAGTCCTAGTTACTTTAGAACTTCCTAAAATGGGTCTAGACTGGACATATTATTTTTTTTTTGACTGTATCTTTCGATTAAAAATAAATGTTTCATAAAAGAAAGAAAACTGTTGACAGTGGACGTCAGAGCAATTCTTAGTGGCAACATAGGCAAACATTGTCTCCCCTGACTGTAGCCCTCTTTCTTCCCTCCACCAAGGCAGCCCTCCACTTAGACCCCCTTCTCTTTGCAAATAGTTTCTGTTTAGCTTTCAGCTTTCAAGAAGTAAGCACATAAAGCATCAGTCACTGGCCAGATTTAGCAGGGTAAATATTAACTAGATATTGACCCCTGGGCCTTTCACATCTGGTGAGTAATATATTAAACACTCAAGCTGAGTTCCATCTAGACTCGAAAGTCTATATTAACCTTTGGAAGATTATAGGACTGAAGTGGAAGTGTGTGTGCGTGTGTGTGCATGTGTGTGTGTGTGTGTGTGTGTGCATGTGCATGCACATGTAAGTTACCAGGGTTTTCACATGTCAATGGATTGACTGGTCCAGATCCCATAAGTTAAAATGGAGAAATAGGACAGGAGACAAATTGAAGGATATACAGGAGTTTTATTTTGAAAATGGCTAAACTTCTATATGACTCAATTAATTTGGTCTGTACTACTTATACATCAAAAAGTCTTCTCTGTGGAATGGCTTTTCATCTTGCAGAGTTGGCAGTGGCTCTTAAGGCTTATGTCCTGCAGAGTTCCTGCTCCACCTTCAAACTCAAGATAGCCTATTGTGGCCAGGCAGTATCACATGGGGAGGTGCCAGTTCCCTCCATGTGACATGTTTTGTGACTTGCCAGGTAGATTAATTCTTTTAAAAGGTTAGACCCCTTTGATTGGCTTATAATAATAATAAGCCAGCACTTTTATAGGGCTTTATGGTGTGCAAAATACTTTATATGTACTATATCATTTGATCTTCACAACTACCCTGTCTGAGGCAATATTTGAATTCAGGTCTTCCAGTTTTCAAGTCTGATGTTCCATTCCTGAAACTGTCATTTTAATGAAATCACACCCAAAAAGCTGCTTATCAAAGGGATAATTACTAGCATTTATAAAGCACTTTAAGGTTTATAAAGCAATTTACCTATGTTAACTCATTGATTTTCACAACAAATCCATGAAGTAAGTGTTAATACTGGGGCAGCTAGGTGACACAGTGGATAGAATATCAGATCTGGAGTTAGGAAGACCCGAGTTTAAATCTGGTCTCAGACATTTATTAACTGTGTGATCCTGGGCAAATCACTTAACCCTTTTTGCCTTAGTTTCCTCATCTGTAAAATGAGTTGGGGAAGAAAATGTCAAACCATCTTTGCCAAGAAAATTCCAAATAGAGTCAAAAAGAGTTGGATATGACAGAAACCACTGAACAAAGTACTATTACTATCCCTGTTTTGTAAATGAGGAAATTGAGATGAAGAGACATTAGATAACTTGTCCAGAATCATATAGCTAGTAAATGAAGTAAGATTAGAATATAGGATGTCCTGATCCCAAGTCTTAGCTCCCAATATGATACCTTCTTTTTATCACAAAATGATTGCATAGTAATATTTACATGTCTCTGGATTCTTGATAGTGAGATCTTAGCCCTTCTTCTGTTATCTATCTATCTCTCTATCTCTCTCTCTCTCTCTCTCTCTCTCTCTCTATCTATCTCTTTCATATCTATCTAACTTTATCTTATCTCTCTATCTTATCCTATCTATCTGTCTATTTTACAAATATATCTTGAATTGGCCTCTAACCTTGTCTACTTCACCTCTTCACTTTGGAAAGAATAGATATCTTTTGAAAATTTTCAAGATATTGCAAGAGGTAACAGAGACTTAAGATTCCTTAAGCTGAATTTCTATAGAAGGTGAATGTCAAGTTCAGATATTTGAAGAAAACTTCATTCCCAACCTTTCTACCATGAATTAGTTAATTGGCAAAATCTGGGGAGCAATAAGATATAAATTTGTTTTCTCTACTATTGTGTACCTATTTTTATTTTATAATTCTGGTTTTTTTATTTTTTATATTCTTTTTTTAAGTTGTGAACTTAACAATTATCAAACACAAACACAAATATACAAAGAATAATGATAATTGTATAAGAAATTTTGTATAAAAATTACATAAGAAAGCAAACTATTATATAAAAATTTTATATATTATATTATTATATCATATGTACAATATACAATATAATATATAACATATATAGCATATATATTATATACAATTTTAAAGAGTGAATTGAATTTAACAAGATAATAAAATTAGTTTTTTTTCTTAGTGTACTTTTGGGTTTTCTTTCATGCTTAAAATGTCTTATTGATGTTCTCTCCCTTCCCTTTACTGTCCTTTTCTCTTCCTGTTTCTTATTATATCAATCTGTGCCGGTAGGGTTGGAAACTGATTCCTTTCCACTCTGCATAGGATGATAAGCTCATGGAAGAGACCTTAAAGAACATCTATTTAACTCCCCTAAATCCTCCATTTACAGATGAGAAGACTTAAGATTAACATAATAAAATAACTTGTCAAAGATCATATAGGATGTCAGTAGCATAGCTGGTATTGAAATCCATGTTCTCTGACTTCAAATCAAGGATTCCTTCCACACTTTCACTGTATCATGCACTTTATGGGGAAGCCTTTGTGCCTGAGAAAAGGGACTTTTCTGTATGAGGTGTGATCCTTATCCCTAGAGTGGAAATGACTAAATGTCATATACAAGGAATTGACAAGTGGCTATATACTTTGCTGTGCCTAGCTCTTTTCTCTTCTAATATGGAACTAGAGAAAATCTCAAATAATGGCAGAGGGATTTTCCTCTCTGACTCCCAAAGTTCTGGAGCCAGGCCTAGGCTGAGAATTATGAATCACAAGATGAGATGTGGCATTTAAGTCATAGGGTCCAGATTTTTGGATCTAGAAGAAGAAGGATGCCAGAGAGGAAAAGGAAGGAAATAAGCATTTATTAGGCATTGAATCTGTGCCAGACACTACTAAATGCTCTACAAATATTTCATTTGATCCTTATACTATTATTCATCCCTATTTTATAGCTGAGGAAACTGGAAGCAGATAGACTTGCCTAGGGTCATACAGTTATTAAGCGAAGTTAGATTTGAACTATAGTCTTCCAGACTCCAAGTCTGATGTTCTATTCTTGAAGCTGCTTAAGCCTCTTCTAGGGAAGTCACACACAAAAAGCTGCTTATCAAAGGAATAGCATTTATATTGAATTTTAAAGTTTATAAAGCATTTTACGTATGTTAACTCACTTGTTTTCCATTCTATCCACTGGCCAGGAAGACCTGAATTCAGATTTGACTTTAGACACTTAATTATTTGAGCAAGCCTCCTGATTTCTCTAAAGTTTCCTCAACTTTATAGGACAATAATAGCATCTTCCCCCAGGGTTGTTGTGAAGAGCAAATGAATACTATATAAATGCTAGCTAATGTTATTATTAATGTACTTTATATTCTATTATTGCCTTATGTATATATACCCCATGTTTCAGACAAATTGAATGAACTATTATTTGCAGAAACATTCCATGTTTTCCCACTTTCATGTGTCAGACAATATTAGCTTTATGGAGAGTAATCATAAAATAAAGGCAGAACAGATCTGCAGCTCCATCTTTTTGGAGGCCTTTAAGTGGAAAATGGACTATTATTTATCACTTATATTTAAATGGAAATTCTTTCATGTATGGGTTGGACTAGGTTGCCATGAGATCCCTTCCAGCTCTCAGATTCGAAGAGTCTGTAAATAGAATGTAAGTGGGATGAAGGGAGGACTTAGCAGCTGGGATGGGGGCAGTGAGGGAGAAAGGTGGGAGGAGAACCAGGAACACTCATTCTAAAAAGAAGTAAGCTCTGGGATTTAGGGACAACTGTGAAACTCATCCTCCTCTAACATTCTATCTCTAAGGGTTTGAGTTTCTGTAATAAAATAGGCAATGCTTAATTTAGACAACCTTTATGATAACATTGGAACCTCTTGAGTTAATTTTACATTGATATGGTATTTTAAGTAATTACTTTAGCTGAATATTTGTAAAACCCTTTATCTTTCAAAATCAGTTTTCAATCACTAATATATAATATGTGCATATACAAACATATATATTTGTATGTACTTGTACATGTACATCTTGTTTCCCCTGAAAGAATGTAAGCTCTTTGAGGGCAGAGGCTCTTTCATTTTTTGTCTTTGTATCCTCAGTACCTAGCATTGTGCCTGGTATACTGTAGCTAATTAATAACTATTTATTATTTGATTGATTGTTTTAAATTTTTTCCCATATGTTTAACCTATATTGGATTACTTGCTGTCTATGGCAGGGAAAGAGGGTGAAAAATTTGGAACACAAAAGTTTTGCAAGGGTGAATGTTGAAAAGTATCTGCGTATATTTTGAAAAATAAATAGCTATTATTATATAAAAATTGAAAAAAGAAAAAAGGAAAAAAATTTCCAAGGTTATTGATTTCAAGTATTTTCATTGCATCGGGTAAAGGATAGAATACAGAAAGGAATATCATCTGATTTGTAAAGTTTGAGATATTAACAATAGAAATGTCCTCTAGAAATTGAAGAGGAAAAAAAACCAGTGCCAAAAATTTACTTAATTTCAAAAGCAAGGCCATAGAATCCAAAAAATATGAAAGTCAGAAATGGCAATCAACGAAAATCAAATACGTTCAATGTCTGCTTGCATGGGGAAAAAGCTAGACTTAGATTGCATCTTGGAGACAAACAAGAGTGACTTGAAATTGTCAGATTATTTAAGTCAATAAGTGTCTCTGAGATGACTATGGAGTCAGAAGCTCCAATCTAAGTTATTATTCATAGGACTGTATTTCCATGACACTATGATGATTTAGTAGCAGAGTTACACTGTATCTGAACATCCAGGTCACCACTAAGAAGTGAGAGTCTCAATCTGTCCTATCATATGCCATGCCAAATGTGATGTCTGCTCTTGGCTTCATTTAGGAACAGAGCAAGTAGGGGCAGTCAAGATAGAAACACAGCTGCAAAGGGAAATTTCTAACATCTTCCCAAATTATATTACGCCTCACAGAAGCTCATCACAAATGCTTGAAGTTCTCATTCCCGAAGTCTAATTATTATTACAAGATAGGGTGTGAGTATGAAAGAATAATCATTGTCTAGGATGACTTTTTTTTTTAGTAACTAGTATTTTACTTTTTCAATTACGTGTAAAGACAATTTTTAACATTCATTTTTAAATATAAAATTTTGAGTTCCAAATTTTCTCTTTTCCTTCTCTCCCTTAGGATGATACTTGGAAACGACAGAAATTGAATGTGTGATTGTGAATAACTCTCTTCACCTTTCTGTGCCTCAGTTTTTGCATCTATAAAATGGATGGATGGGTAGTGTCAGAACTGATGACTTTTAAGAATCCTTTTAGATAGGTATTTGACAGTACATGCTTAGCCACTGACTCTCCAACAACAACAACAACAACAAAAACCCCAGAACGAAAGACATACTTTTAAATTTATTTTACATTATTCACATTTTCTCCAGGACTTAGTTAAGTCTAGACAATCAACAAAAGGATAAATCAAGTCCTGATTTGTAGTGGCTATTTTTCTAAGTATAAATTCCCACACTGAAAATTTAACAATAGGTTTTTTCTGAGAGTATGAACTGACTCCAATACTCCTCCCTATCTCCCTCTCCAATTCTAAATTTCTGACCCTGTGATGCTGTATTTCCTTGGGAAATACTTTCAAATACTGAATTGTTGTTTAATTGTGATTTCATCAGGGCAGTATGCAGTGATAACTTTCCTCTATCCATGAAGATTCAAAATTTCTTTGCAACTTAGAGACTCAGAGAATTGTCTGGAATACTGAGGGATTTAGTTCATCAGACAGTCAATAAAAACTTATTAGGTGCCTACTATGTGCCAAGCTTTGGGGACACAAAGAGAGGCAACAGTTTCTGCCTTCTGGGAGCTCTTACTTTAATAGGGGAGTTCATAATCATGACTTGTCCAGGTTCACACAGCCAGTGTGTCAAAGCAGAGACTTGAACTTGAGTCTTTCTGGTTCTGAGAACAACTCTCTATCCACTGCTCCCTGCTGCCTTACAAAACCTGGGGCTTTAGAGATAGTTTAAAAAAATAGCATCCCAAACTAAATAACAGGGATTGTTAAATAACAGGGATTGAAAATAGCAGGGAAAAGGAAAGAAATGTAACAGAATATTACTTCCCACTTCTCATTAGAAATTGAAATTCACCTAATTCAATTAGCTTAAGATTTTAGATACCACCTCTCTCTGGTTGCCAACACAAATAGCTGTTGCCATACATAATAGTGGACATGCATAAGTAGAGTCAGCCGTCAGGGTAAAATGCATGAGAGGCAGCCCACATTCCTCAGAACCAGCCTCCTTGCTTCTCTTTTAGGAGGCAAGACAACAGAACCATGTGTATGATTAAGGCAGTGGAACTCAGTCCTGGGGCTCCAGATGGCTTTGGGATCTGGGTTCACTTAGGTTTGCCTACTTTACTTTTTTTTTATTTCATTCTTTTGTACTTTTAAAGTTCATTCACTCTTCCACTATCCCCACAAATAGGATCATAGGCTTTACAGTTAGAAATTAGTCCAGCTCCTTCAAAGGGTCACAGCCCAAGGGCTGGAAAGGACCTCAGAGATAATCCAGGACATTGTTTAGTCCTTTTCAATCTTGTCTGACTTTTAGTGACCTCATCTGGTCTTTTTGTTTTGTTTTAGTTTTTGGCAAAGATACTGGAGCAGTTTGCATTTCTTTCTGTAGATCATTTTACAGAGGAAACTGAGGCAAATAGGGTTAAGTGATTTTTCTCAGGATCACACAGCTAGTAAGTGCTTGAGGTCAGATTTGAATTCAGGAAAATGTCTGATACCAGGTCCAGAATTCTATCCACTGAGCCACCATTTCACTGCCCAATTTGACTCTCATATATTTTTTAGTATTTGAATATCTGAGGCTGGATTTGAACATAGGACTTTTTGACGTCAAAGCTGGAGCTCTATCTACTGTACCATTTACCTGCCTCTAATCCAGATCAACTTCATCTTTGTATAGGCGCAAAAATAGAGTCCTAGAGAACTAAAGGGATTTGCATAAAGTTTGGCAGATAGTAGATGACAAGAGATAGGATTTGAATACAGGACCACTGATCCTAAATCATTCCATTAACTAAGTAGCATTCAGCATTTCCATTGTGCTCTGTACTGACCGCAGTCACATGCTTAGAATGTCTTATTTAGACTTGGGAAAACTGTATCTAATGCTGCCGGACAATGAACAAGTTTGAAATAAGAACGGAGTCTTATTACAAATGATGTAGCCAACACCTAGCTAAAAAAATTCTGTCACTTAGAACAACGCTTCAATCTCAGATCCATGTTGGTTTGATATGGTTTGACTGAGACATAGGCCATCCTTACATAGGCTCACCTCTTACAATGAAAGATATAGTAGTGGAGAAAACATACTCTGGCTTGAAGGATTCCAGTCCAAAAGCAGTCTCTCCTATTCAGAGTTTGGTCCAAAAACCTCTGCTAAGCTGTAAAGCCTGATGCTCCAGAGACAGACTGCCAACACATGCAGAAACTTAAAAGCAACATACAGCTTGAATTAATCAAACATAAATGAAATCACAGTAAGGGTAACTTTTGATACCTGAGCTATCCACTGGCAACTGAAAGTCATAAAAAACACGTTGAAGAAGGGCCAAGAGATTGTTAAAGAAAATATAAAAGGAATTAGAAGGTTTGAAAAGTAGGTATTTTTTTTTAAAAAGGGTCCTTGACAAGTGATGATGGCTAATTGAAGATGCAGTTGGCCATATGTGCCTTTAAAACAAAGAACTGGAAGGCAAATCTGCAAGATCAGAGCTCTCTCTAAGGCAAAGCAGATGAAGGGAATCTCCCCAGTGTCTGAGTTTAGCATGGTGCTTTAGGGACCAAGTAGCTCGAGCTGGAGAGATTGTAGGTGTTGGAAGTTTGAGTGTGGGGAAGGACATTGTACTGCTAAGATATGCCAAAGGCTCATAGATGTACCTGCCATTGTCCTTTCTTTAACTTGCCCACCACACTCAGAGTATGGAGGCTAGTGGTCTAGAAGTACTTTTTGGCTTCTACACAGACAAATCTGCTGAATTGTGTACTTTTATGATTTATTCTCTTCATTTTCCCTCTTTAAGATCTTCCTTGGTTTTTATTTTAACCACATTTTACTGCATTAAGTTTCAGCTTAGGTCCCATACACCCCAAGGGGAAGTTTTGCTGGTAAATGTGTATTTATGTAAGCAGTTCCAGAAGATAACACACCAAAAAAACTCTTCTTTTAAAGAAGTGTTTCCAGGTCTATCTATCTCAAATGACATCTGAATATCCTTATTTTATTGTTGTTTAGCTTTGTCCCAATCTTCAGGACCTCATTTGGGGTTTTCTTGGCAAAGATACTGCAGTGATTTGCCATGTTCTTCTCCTCATTTTACAGATAAAGGAGCTGAGGAAAACAGGGTTAAGTGACTTGCCAGTGATTAACTCTGAGGCTATATTTGAACTCAGGAAGATGAGTTTTCCTGACTCCTGGCCCAGCACTTTAACCTGGCTAGTTATTCCTACCTAGTTGCTCCTATGGAATATGCTCATTAATTATACCTAATTTGACAGATGCTCAGTGATGGTAATGCATATTCTAGGCCAAACTCTTACGGATAATCTGGGTCCAAAGATTTCTGATAGTGGAGGGATAGGCTCAGGAAGTATTGTCAAGTTCATGAATGTTGCTGAACTTGATTGATTAACCCCAAACACTTATTTTCTCTAGAAAACTTTGCTGCACAGTCTGATACATAAAACTTGGGGAGTTGGGGAATAGACACAATAGAAGAGGTCAGATACATATAAGGAAAACCATCAGATATTTATAGCTATACTACTTTATGATACATAAGCTTTCTCTAGCCTTTTCTTTACTTCTTTCAAAGTGACGGCTCTAGAACTATAGTGTAGTAGATCAAGACATAAAAGTTTCCACTATACTTTCTGCTTATTTACTTCTGGCTCCTGCTGGTTCCATAGTAGGAGAACAGCAGTTGTCCTGGGCTACTAGCAGTTGCTATGACTTTGCTACTATCACAGGTCAGTAGCTCTGGCTCTTTTCTTGTGGCAACATGGTTATCTATTTATTAAGGAAAATGTATTGAATGCTTACTGTGCTTACAGCACTTGCTTTAAAGGCTAGAAGAACTAGTCCTGCCTTTCAGGCTATACAATATTTGGGGAGATCAGATTAACTAAAAGTATAAAATGCGATTCCATTGCAATTCTATTATTAGGTCTCATGATTTGAAGGGAATCCTAAATTCTTGTTATCTGTACCAGTAAAATGTACATTTTGGTAGACCTTACCAAGATACTATAACAATGAATTCTGTATCTGTCACTGGAGGACCTGTCTAGCTAACTTTAGGAAAGCTTATCAAAGAACTGATTACTAGGTGATTTCCAACCCCCAATTCCCCTTCCTCCTTTTTTTGCTTTACCTCTATTAAAGTTCAGAGAAGGAGTTCTTAATTTGAAACTACAGACCCCATATCTCCACAGTTCCGAAAGACAAATTTTAGGGGGCTGTGAATTTGGAAAGGAAAAAAATTTACATCTTTATTTTGATATGATTAATTTCTTTTGTAACCCTAAGCATGAGTCAAGGTGGTGACCCAGTAGATGGAGTTCTAGATCTAGAGTCAGAAAAAATCTGAGTTCAAATCTCACTTTAGATTCCTAGCTATGTGACCCTAAACAAAGGATTTCATCTCTGTGTTCCTTATTTTCTTCAGATGTAAAATGGAGATAATATTATCATCTACCTTCCAGAGTTGATGTAAGGATCAAATGAGATATTAGAAGAATATTTTGCACAATGTCTGACACACTATATAAATTCTAGGTATTGTTATTTTATTTTATTCAGTTAAAACATTCTGCGAAGGGGTAGATAGGCTTCAACAGACAGCCAAATAAATCTGTGACACATAAAAAAATTAAGAATTTCTTGGGTTATTCTGTGTTAGTGATGGCAAAACTCATGCTGACAGAATGATAGATCCCTGATATATAAATTAAAGATACAGTTTTGATTAAGTGCTAAAAACGTATAAAATAAAATGCTACAGGAATTCAGAGAAGGGAGAGAGCAGTGTAGGCTGTCATGACCAGAGAATGCTTCATGGAGGAAGTCAAGCGTGACCTGGACCTTAAAGAATGAGTAGATTTTTTTTCTTCCCTCTTTTTATTTGCAAAATAAATTAAATTTTTTAAAAATTAAATTAAAGCTTTTTATTTGCAAAACATATGCATGAGTAATTTTTCAACATTGACCCTTGCAAAGCTTTCTGTAACAAATTTTTCCTTCCCCCCTCCCTAGATGGCAGGAAGTTTAATACATGTTAATTATGTTAAAATACATGACAAATCAAATATATGTATACATATTATACAGTTGTCTTGCTGTATAAGAAAAATTGGATTTACAAGGAAAAAAAACCTGAAAAGGAAAACAAAATGCAAGCAAACATCAACAGAGAGCATGAAAATGTTATGTTGTGGTCCACACTCAGATCCCACAGATCCCTCTCCCTGGATGTATATGGCTTTCTTCATCACTGAACAACTGGAACTGGTTTGAAACATCTCATTGTTGGAAAGAACCATGTCCATCAGAATTGATCATCATATAGTCTTGTTGCCGTGTATAATGATCTCCTGATTCTGCTCATTTCACTTAGCATCAGTTCATGCAAGTCTCTCCAGGCCTCTCTGAAATCATCCTGCTGGTCATTTCTTATAGAACAATAATATTCCATAACATTCATATGCCATAGTTTATTCAGCCCTTCTCCAATTGATGGGCATCCATTCAATTTCTGGAGAGAGAATATGCTTCAATCTATATATTCTGAATATATATTCTATATATTCAGACACAATCAGTTCCTTCTTTTTCTGGGTATGGATTGGATTTTTCATCGTAAGTTCTTCAGAGTAGTGTGGATCATTGTATTGCTGAAAATAGCAAAAACACTTATTCTAGATCATTGCTATTACTTTGTACACAGTACATTTCATTTTGCTTGAGTTCAGGAGGATTTTCCAGGTTTTTCTGAGGGCATCTTGCTCATCATTACTCATAGAACAATAATATTACATCATAATCACATACCATAACTTATTCAGCCATGCCCCAATTGAGGTATCCCCTCAATTTCCAAATTTTTTCCCTGAGTACTCCTATAAAATTTTTTGTAAATATAGGTTTTTTTCCCTTTCTTTTTAAAGTATCTCTTTTGGGATCCATGATTAGCAGTGGGGTTGTTAAGTCAAAGTATATGCATAAATTTATAACACTTTGGGCATAGTTCATATCTTTTTATCATTTGCCAATTGGGGCATGGCTCTTATTTTTTATAATTTTTTTCTCAGTTTCCTTAAGGTTTGAGAAATGAGGCTTTATCAGAAAAACTTGCTTCAAACTTCCTTTTACAATTACTATTGCTAACTTTATTTCCCCTCATTTATTCTATTCTCTCTCTCCTTTAATCCTGTCCCTCCCAAAAAGTGTTTTCTTACTGACCATTCCCTCCTCCAATATGTCTTCTCTTTTATCACTCTCCCCTTTCCTGTATCCTATTCCCCTCCTACTTTCCTGTAGGGTAAAATAAATTTCTATGTCCATATTGAGTGTGTATGTTATTTCCTCTTTCATTCAATTCTGATAAGAGCAAAGTTCATTCACTCCTCCTTTTCTCTCCCTCTTTCCCTCCACTGTAAAAGATTTTTTTTGGCCTCTTTTTATGGCAGATAATGTGCATTCATTCCACTTCTCTTTTTATTTTTCTGTCAGTACATTCTTCTCTCACCCTTTAATTTCATTTTTAAAAGATATTATCCCTTTATATTCAACTCACACCTGTGCTCTCTACCTAAATATAGTCCTTTTAACTGCCATAATAATGAGAAAGTTTTAATAAGTTACAAATATCATCCTCCCACATAGAAATTTAAACAGATAAACTTTATTAAGTCCCTTATGATATCACTTTTCTGATTGCCTCCTTATGCTTCACCTGAGTCCTGTTTTGAAAATCAAATTTCCTATTCTGCTCTTGTATTTTTATCATGAATGCTTGAAAATCCTTTATTTCATTGAATTTACATCTTTCCCCCTGAAAGATTATATTCAGTTTTACTGGGTATGTAATTCTTGGTTGTAATCCCAGCTCCATTACTCTCCAGAATATCATATTCTTAGTCCTCTAGTCCCTTAAGGTAGAACTTGTAAAATCTTGCATTATCCTGTGACTCTGCTATACTTGAATTGTTTCTTTCTGGATGCTTGCAATATTTTCTCCTTGATCTGGGAGTTCTGGAATTTGGCTATAATATTCCTGGGATTTTTCATTTTGGAATCTCTGTCAATGGATTCTTTCATTTTCTATTTTACTATCTGGTTCAAAACAGTTTTCCTTGATAATTTCTTGAAAGATGATGTCTAGGCTCTTTTTTGATCATGATTTTCAGGTAAACCAATCATTTAAAAATACTCTCTCCTGGATCTATTTTCCAGGTCAGTTATTTTTCAATGAGATATTTACTATTTACTATTTTCATTTTTTGTTTTAATTTATTGTATCGTGATTTCTCATAAAGCCATTGCTTCCATTTGTTCAATTCTAATTTTCAAGGAATTATTTCCCTCAATGAACCTTTGTACCTCCTTTCCCACTTGGCCAATTTTGCTTTTTTAAGTCATTCTTCTCCTCCTTAGCTTTTTGTATTTCCTTTTGCACCACTCTGAATTCTCTTCCCATTTTTTCCCCTATCTTTCTTACTTGATTTTCAAAATCCCTTTTGAGCTCTTCCAAAACCTGAAACCATTTCTTATTTTTCTTGGAGGTTTTAAATATAGTAGCTTTGATTTTTTTATCTTTTGAGTGTGTTTTGATCTTCTTCATCATCATAGTAATTTTCTATGGTGGGAAACTTTTTTTGTTGTCTGCTCATTTTCCTAGCCTATTACTTGGCTTTTAACTCTTTGTTATAGTAGGGCTCTGTTTCCAGGGTGGAGGGTGCCCTGTCCCAAGTTTCAATAGTTTTGTGCAGCTATTTTCAGAGATCTTTTTAGGAACCTGACCATAAGCACTCTTCCTGCCCCACGGTAGCTGTAAGATCTAGTGTGCTAAGGCAATAGTCCTTCCTCAGTGTTACTAAACAGGCCTCCTGTGGGTTGAGGCCTTGGGAAGTTGCCCTTGTCGTGACTGCCCATGCCCACTTCTGTTTTTATGGTTTCCCAAAGCCCTCTCACCCTCCTGACAGACCTGCTGACTTTCCAATGCATCTTTGGTGTCTCTGGGCTGAAAGGTCTAGAAATTGCTAGTGCTGCTGCTAATTCAGAGATCCTGCTTTGCTGGGACTGGGGCCAGAGCTGGGCCAGGGCTGTGCTATCATGGCCTGCCCTGGGATTGCACACCGGACTACCACCCTGCTTCCACATACCTTTTCTACTGACCTTCTGAGTTGAAACATGTTCTACTCCATCTTTTTGTGTGTTCTACACTAGAATTGTTTAGAATCATTATTTAAAGGAATTTGGAGTGGTTTGGAGGAGAGATCAGCTGAGTTTATTCCACCATCTTGGTCCTTGTTACCATTTCTTTCAGCACAATGGTCTTCCCTTGCATTCCAGGTAACATAGTTTATTCAGCCATTCCTCCAATTTTAGGAGACCTCATATGTGGGAAATTGCAGTGGCTTCTTTGCCAGTACCCTGAGCTTTCTCTTTCTTTTCGTCATGGTACCCTCTCCCTTCACTTGGTGTTTTTAAATGAGCCACATTTCTCCAGGTGATGCTTGTTTTCTCCCACTGACTTCTTATAGGATCTTTTTGGTTGCTTTATTTCTTTACTGGCTAAACCTGCTGTTTACTCTACATGCTTGACCTTTAGTATAACCTGACCATTCCAGATTAGGTTCTTTTTCCTGATCCTTGACAAATTCCTTAGTGCTTCTGATCTTTTCTTCATTCTAAACCTTCCTTATCAAAACAGGTTTTCAGGAAAAGGCATGAAAAACTCATGTATATTAAAACATTAAACATGAAAACAAAACATGTAAACTCATGCAAACTAAAATATTAAACTGTTAAATTAGTTCAATGGTCAACTCATTCAGTGAAGAAAAAGAGAAGAGTCAAAGACAGTAATCTGCAAGGGTAGAACATCTGTCATCAGTCTGAAGAGAATTCATCTATTCAGTTTTGGAACGTTTGCCTTGGGCCAAGCTGTTTAGAGTAGTGAATGAATAAATAATACAAGTTCAATTAGTCCAGTTTATTTAACCATCATGGACCACCAGACTAGACCAGATTAAGTCATCCTTCACATCTCATCAAGCCATTCACAGAGGCTATCTTGCCATCTCTCTCTTAATGCCTTTTTCTACCTCTTACTCTGGCCTCAATAATCAAAAGAATTCTACTATTGTTTCTGGAAAGGGAGTATCAATTGATTGTCCTTCAGATTTAGTCACCATGCCTGTAACTCTCCAGCCACTTTCTTCTCTGGGGACAACTCCCAAATATTTGGGAATATCAGCTCCCCTATCACTAGCTAGCATTTATATAACACTTTAAAGTTTACAACGTACTTTATAAATATTATCTCATTACATCTCCACAACAACCATGTGATAGCTGCTATTAATAATCCCTCTTTTACAGATGAAGAATTAAGTTTAATCAGGTGACTAGAAATAAATAAGGTTGTATGTGAACTCAGGTCATCTTTATTCTAGACCAAATGTTTTAATCCCCAAATTAAAAGTATTAAACATGCTGCCATACCATATGCAGGCCCCCCAAATAACTGAAACCAAATTAAAATACAATTGAGAATTATCTAACAGAATAAATAAAATACAATAAAATATAGACAGTGCTAATAGGTGATTTTCTAAGTCAATATTTCCCATGTGAATCCTCATGTATCATTTTGTGATCCCATTTCTACTTGCCCTATCCTAGCTAGCTGACACTAAAATGGAAGCATAATAGGAGACTAACATATCCTTTTTAATTCATGCATTCAATAATGGACAAGTGAAGGAGGTATTTTTTCTTTATCAGTTTCTAAGTGGTAAAGCCAATATTTTAACTTAGGTCCTTTAATTCCAAATCCATAGAGTTCTTTCTTCTATACCACATTTCCCAACTTCTAGCAAATGGTTCTTCTTTGTTCTTCTTCAAATTCTATTCCATTTTGTGTAGTTTCCCTAGTTTCCCCCCTTTCCTTTATATCCTAGTTCAGTTTTCTTAGATAGTCTTAGAATAAGTACTTTAACTGAACTTGGATTTCTCAGAGAGCTTTCAGACTAGCAAAATTCTAATCCAGGTTAGGGGTATAAATCTACTCATCTGCTTTTGATCTGTTCACCTGTTCTCAAACATGTCCTGTTCCTCTTAGATCTACACTGATGCCTTTAGATCTATTTGTTTTTTTTTCATTCTATTTATATACATGTGTTATCCTTGAGAAACAAACCAATGGCCATAATAGCAGGATGGATAAAGATAATGTGGGGCTGGGTAGGCAGACAGCAAAACCTGGATCCTGTTAATAATAATTACTGCTATTAATAATTAGTTATAGCAGTAGTAGCAACAGTGAACTTAAAATAGTTAAATTTCAGATGTTTCTGTTACTCTCATAGACATGAAAGGCTAATCCAATACCTAACTTTGAAGAGATTAAAAAGAAGATGAAAAGGGCTAGTTTATGATCACTGATGATTTCAGAAATCTTGGTTATGACTGGATTCTACACTTAGTAACAATTGCCATTCTTAACATTCCAGTAAAGTATTTGAAAAAAAAAAGATCTTGTTTGGTAGAAAACTAAATGAAAGCAAATTTAGGATTAGTGGGGAAGAGGCAAAGGAAGACAAATTGCAGCTCAAAATGAGAGAGAACTTCCTAACAGCTTCAGTTATTTGAAAATGGGATGGGTATTTATCATTCTAGAAAAGAGTATAAGATTATAGAGAAAGAATCTTGAACTGTACAGTGTTGCACATTCCTCTAGTGGCCATATACCCAAAGGAGGGTAAAGACATAAAGAAAGGACCCACAGAAGCCAAAAATATTAACAGTTGTATTTTCTGTGATTAAAAAACAAGCAAAACTAGAAACAAAGTGGGTGCCCATCGATTGGGAAATAGTTAAGACATTTTTGGTATGTGAATGTAATTAATTTTTCCTGCCTTCTAGAAAAAAAAAGATGAATATGAGGAATTCAGATAAACATTAGGTACCTTGGATAAAATAATGCCGAGTAAAGCAAAAAGAGCCAGGAGTATGATATATTCCATAACTAAGATAATATAAAATGAAAAGAACATAAAATTAAAGTTTATTCTGAATAATTGTAATGACCAATCTTTGCTTTTGAGAAGGAATAAGAAAACATTTTAATCATTTTGTTTGACTGGTAAGGGATTACAGAATGTTGGTCTGATTGTTTTTCTTTGTTATAAGGGAGAGTTCCTTTAGCATGTCTGTGTCTGGAAGTATCTAATATAAAAACAGAAGACAACAATTAAATTTATTTACTTATTTTTCAATGAAATGAGCTGACTATTAGTAGTGAGCTCCCTATTCCTGGCTTTTCAAGTGGGGCTAGATGACCTTTTGTCAGGGATGTTGTAAAGAATATTCTTATAACTATCACCTGGCATTTATCACAAAGCCAGGCATTTACAGGAAGAGTATAATAAATGTATATTGCCTGATTGATTGAGCACTACCTGAATGCCTTCCTGTTTTACTTTCCTTCTCCTTTTCTTTCCCTTCATGTTAGAATTTGGGTATTTTTTGTTTAAGTTATAATGAGGAACTAAGGGCTAAGATGACCTTCAAAGCTAAAGAATTCCATATTCTACTTCCTAAAGTATTCCCAAACTAAGAATATGGTCACCAGACAGTGTTCTGAAAAACAATGGTAAGCTTCCTTCAAAGAAAAATTGTTAATTCATGTCCAGTCTCTCAATGGAGTAGAGAAGTTTAGTCAACCGGCAGCTCAACTATTAACTCTTTGTTTATGGTGCTTGCTAAGTGGTTATATGACTAAGTGAACTTCGACTCAGTGGTAATAGAGATAGCTTCAACTACATAAACAAATTGGCCATAATTAAGATACAGAACACTAAAAACTAAGAATCCAAGATCAATAATTTAAGAGGAGAAATACATAACCAGGTGAAATTATTAAACCATGATTATGCTGAGTGCTGAGACTAAAAAAATTATTTTATTTTTATTTAATTTATATTATTTTTTATTTATTTAAAAATGAAAAGAAATTTCATTTAATTTCTATGTGTATTAACCAATCTTTCATGCACAATTTTTGGTTACCAAAGGTGAATGTATGAATATATTTGCTTGTGTGTATACAAGTATATTTTCACACCCACACATGAAGGAGGATTGGAAGACAGTACCTCATATTTGGAGCAGCTCTAATTAATGTTCAAATAACAGGCAATGCTTCCAGTGGGGAAAGGACAAAAACACTGTCAAGCAAAGTCTGGGTTTTCTACAAGATGGAATAGAGATATCATTTATGACTTGGATTGCTATTTGTATTTTTGTGTATATATGCTTTACTCCCCCAGTCCTCTCTGCTATATGACAGAATGGAAAAAAAAGGGAGAAAAACTGGATTTAGAGCCTGGGGACTTAGGTTTTCATATTGATTCTGATCAATCTAGCTGTTTGATGTTGAACAAATCAGTTAACATCTCTGAGTCCCAGTTTTCTGATCTCTAAAATAAGGGAGTTGGACTAATGATTTTTAGGGAACTTTATGGCTCCAAATTCAGGGGTCCTGCCCTAGTTAACTTGGGGAGGCAGCATATAGAAGTAGACAGAGGTATACATATGCAATAAGAATACTTGGAGGAGTACTTATTTTGGACAAGTCACTTGACTTATTTGGGCCTCAATAATACTCTCCAAATAAATCAACATATTTTTAATATTCAGAAACTTGAGTGAAAAAGTGGGCAAAACAGAGTGTGACCAAAAAATATAAAGGAAAATGTGGTTAAGGGTTAGTAAATAAAAGAAAAAAGACTAACAGATTTTATATAGAACCCTCACATACATATATTGTGAATAGTTTCTTCAAGAAAAGACTAACATACATACAATGAAATTAAATATATATTTTAACAGGACAGGACTAGATAATGATATGGGAGTCATCTCCCACTAAGCCATTTGGATATTGTCAATCTAGTGACTTGTAAGAGCAATAATCAAAATCAGTAATGCATTAGACACAAAGAAGATATGATATGAGATTAAAACAGCTTGACAAGATACTGATGTCCCACAATGGAAAATTGATAAAAGACAAAATATCAGTGTGGATTACTATTATTTCCCAAGGAAATATAAATGAATAATCATCCCAGTGAGGGGTTCAACACAAGGGGGCAGTAAAAAAAAAACTAACAATTTCCTCAGCTAGATGATACCTGATTACCTTGTCAGCAAGTATGTATAAGACAGATTTATGACTGGAACCTCAGTCTTCCTGATTACCAACCTCTCTATTATGCTAAACTACCTTTCAGTGATGAATTCCATTAAAATTCCACAATTTATTTAAATATTTTTCTATTATGGTATAATCTAGGATGCTTCCAATTTTTTTGCAATTACATATAATGCTGTCAATGAAAAATTCTGAGCAAATAGTTCAATATCATTTATCATATATTACCAACAATGGAATTTTGGTATCAAATGATATAATTTTGATAATTTTTATACTACTAGATTGCTCCCCCAAAAGATTATATAGTCTTGTCACTCTGTCAGCAAAGAATGAGTGTACTTGCTTCTCCATATCCCCTCTAACACTGAATGCCATTGCTTCAATTTTTTTTGCCACCTTGATGGGCTAGAGGTGGTAAAGTTGTTTTAATTTAGATTTTGAGTATGAATAAGTCCAAGCATTTTTCAAATGATGATTACAATTTTATTAATTTTTTCCCAAGTGTTTTATATAAACATGTGTCATGTAGGTATATACACATGTGTACAACACACACATGCACATACAAAGATATGTGCATATACATATGTGTATACATACATGCATATACATATACATCCATTTATAGGTAAAAACATATATAAAATTTGTTTAAATTAATTTAATAATCTAGGTAGAATTAGAATGATGAAGAATAATATTCAGCCATATCCTTTTTATAGACAAAAAAACTGAAAACTGGAGAAGTTAAGGGATTAACCAAAATCTCATACAACATAAGGAGCAGACACAAGATATGAATCCAGGCCTTCTGTCTCTAACAGAGCTCTTTCTACTGCACTATATTGCCTTTCACTATAAAGTCAGTCAGCCAGGCAACAAATATCTATTAAAGGTTTATTATGTGCCAGACATTATGCTAATCTCTAGAAATACAAAAAGGGTCAAAAGAAAGTTCCTGCCTTCAAGAAGGTTACAATCTAATTAGACTCAGTAAACAAAACAAATATGTACAAACAAGATACAAATGAGAAAAATAAGAAATAAATAATAGAGAAATGGCACTAGAATTAAGAAGGCTTGGGAAGGTTTCCTGTAAAATATTGTATTTAGAAAAGAAAAAAAAAAGAAAGTCAAAAAGCTAGGAGGTGGAGATGAGATAGACCATTCAAGGAATGGGAGACAACCAGGAAAAATGCTCAGCCCAAAGAGATGAGCCTATGGAACCTAAAGAGATTTGTGTCACTGTATGAAAGAGTAGGTGATGAGGAGTACAGTATAAGAAAAAGAAAGATAGGAAGGGGATATGTTAAGAAGAGTTTTAAATGCCAAACAGAGAATTTCATATTTGATCCTGGAAGCAATAGGAAGTCATTAGAGTTTACTGAGTGGGGAGGAAGGGTGACATACATTTTAGGAAAATCATTTTGGTAGCTAAATAGAAAATAACTTGGAGTACGGAGACATTTGAAGTAGACAGACCTTCCAAGTAAGTTCTTGCAGTAGCAGGTGATGGGGACTTGCATCAGAATGCTGGCTGTATCAAAGGAGAAAAGAATTATCTATATTCAAAAGATATTTCTTTGAAAATTCATTGGATATGAGGAAGTGAGAGATAGGGAAGAATAAAAAAAACACTTAGGTTGAAAGTCTGAGGGGCTGGGAGGATGGTGGTACTTTCTATAGTAATAAGGAATAAAGAATGGAGGAAGAGGTAGGGTTTAGAGGGAAATTAAATAAATTCAATTTGATCATGTTGAGTTTAAGATGTCTACCTGGTCAGCCAGGTGGCACATTGGATACAGTGCTGATCCTGAAATCAGGAAGTCTCATTTTCTTGAGTTCAAAATCTGTCCCTAGACATTTACTAGCTGTGTGACTCTAGACAAGTCACTTATTCCTGTTTGTCTCAGTTCTTCATCTTCATCAATGAGCTGGTGAAGGAAATGACAAACTACTCTAATATCTTTGCCAGGAAAATCCCTAACTGGGTTACAAACAGTAATTTGATATCTAGTTATGCTTGAAAGTAATCAGAAGTGTAAGACTGGAAGTCAGCAGAGAGGCTCCCACAAAATAGGTAGATTTGAAAATTTTCAGCTTAGAGGTAGCAATTAAAATCCATGGGAGCTGATGAAATCACCAAGTGAAGTGGTGTAAGTGGAAGAAGAGAAGAAGCCCCCGCATAGAATCCTGTAGAGAATCTACAATTTAAGGATTTGATTTAGAAGAGGATCCAGTAAAATAGACAGGAGAGTGATCAATGGGTATGAGGAAAAGGAGGAGAGAGTAATTAATAGCATCAAAGGCTACAGAGAGGTCAAGGAGAATGAAGACAGAAAATTTAAGATTGGATAAGGTAGATAATTTGGTAACTTTGGAGAGAGCAGTTTTGGTGGAATGATGAACCCAGAAGCTGGATAAATAACAGAGATAGAAGGATCGGGTGAGGATTTTTTTTTTTTTTTAGGTTGGGAACTAATTGGAGACAATAAAGACTGAGTTAATAGAGAGGGAGAATTTAGGAGATGAGAAAGAAGGAAAAAGAGGGAACTCAGGCTGAATGGCTTCAATTTTTTCCGTAAAGTATGAGGCAAGATCTAAGCAAAAATTATGCCACAGAATGTTCAAATTGGGAAAGATTTAATATAATTAACTGTAAACAAAGGCATAAACATGTGGGGAAAAGAATGTGCAATACTGAAAATAACATTTATTAATTGCTTTCTACATTCAAAGTTCCATATTGTACTACTGGAGAAGAAAAAATGTTTAGTTAACACAGGCCTGACCTCATAAAATTTTTTTCATCTACAATACTGATAAATTCTGTTGCCATTTTGAGTAAGGGTAGCTGAACAATATTAACTATCACTGTAGTAATACTAACAAATGATGAACAACATTCTTTCTAAGGAACAATTACAAAACTATAGATATAGCACATTTTTCTCTTTTACTAAATTTTCTTAAATTTAAGAAAAATGACTTCTCAGACTTGCTCCTTCAAGTCATCTTGTAAAGCATCCAAAAGGTCTTCTAAGGTGGCAGCACTGAATTAAAAGTGGTGCTTTTTTATATCCCTCTCCCCAATACAATCAGGGGGAGGAGATGCTAATGAAAATTCTTAGGCTTATTCTCTATAGGTGAATGAATTACAAATAAATATAGAACTTCCAGATCATGAAATAATAATTACTGACAGTTAGTATATTAAAGTGTATCAAACACTTTCTTTTTTATTTCACTTGTGTCTACAAGATAAATACTACAGGTATTACCATCCCCATTTTGTTGATGAGAAAACTGAGCATCAGAGAGCTTAAGTGCTTTGCCCATGATCCCACAATTAATAAGTTTAAGAGGTATATGTCAAAGCAATGTTTTTCCTTGCTCCAAGTCTTTTCCCATTATACTGCAATGCCTCTCATGAAAGGCTATATCAGCCAAGTGGAAACAATTGGGAAAGAAAACCGGATTTGCCCCATTGTTCCACATTTCCAGGGTCTCTCAGAACATGGTCGGAAAGCAGGAAAACACTAATAAAAAGGCTTATGAACAGATAGAAAAGAGGTAAAAATTAGTTACACAGAGCTCACACGGCTGGAAGACTGCAGGTCTGCCAAGGGTTTTATCTGGTGTAATATTATGCATCTTACTAAAGCAAATATGTTGATAAATGACCCAGTGTTGAGCCAGTCTTACAGAAACATTTCAGAGCTATTTGAAGCACTATGTCTGTGTTTTATGGTTGATTACATCCTTATTTCCCGATGTTAATCCCAAGTAAATTGATCTAGATATTCAAGCTAGTTGTTAAGGACTGGTTTTTGCTTCTTTTCCATTGCTTGGATGAGACTGGCAGTAAGTTCCCTCTCGGGCTGTTTATTCCCTAACAAATATTCCTGCTTTGTCCCATTTTGCTAACTTCCCAAACCTGCTCTTGTTTTCTTTCATAGAGGCAATCACAAGCATGAGAAATCCTAAGCACCATGACACTGGTGTGGAATATTTTACGAATAGCCACCAAATGTCATAAACCAATGAGTTATGATTCAAAATGCTGTCCTGGCTCACTAGAGAGAAGTGATTGACATTGAACCTCAGAGAAATCTGAGTTGAATTTGTCCAGTGGGTGGAAAAGAATCATGAAAGAGCATGGGAACCCAAGGAAAAGAGTATTCAAAAGAAGGATGTGGTCAACATTGTCAAACAAAGAGGTAAAAAAATACGAATTAAGAAAAAGGCCATTGGATTTAGCTATAAAGATCATTGATTACTTTGGAGAAAGAAGTTTCAATTGAGTGGTAGGGAGGCAAGTCAGACTGCAAGGGTTTGAGAAGTGAAGGGGATTGGAGAAAAGGTAGAAAATAAGTGTAGATAGCTTTTTTTAGGACTTTGGATATCAAAATGAGGGGAAATATGGGCCTATAGTTTGAGGGATGCCCTATTTCCAGGGGTTAAAAAGCAATTGGAGATTGAGAAAATGGAAGCAATGACTATAAAGTTTTTTCTTCTCCCTAGGAGCTTGGTTCTGAAAGGGAGAAGAGATATAGAATGATAATTGGAATGATCAAATGTAGAGTTCATTAGGAAGAATCCAGGTATAAGTTTGGGTACATGGCCTCTGAAGTCCCTTTCAAAATTGAGATTCTGGAAATAAATACATTTAGGTAGACCCAGGATTTCATTGATGCAAGTATTCATCTATGGACATAGTTTTCAACCCCCTCTATGCCCTCTCATTCTATGGAATTTTTGCCAGTTCTTTTCCATAACATTTTCATAGATGTCTTGGAGATCTTCATTTCATTAAGAAGTATCTTGGGGATATTTGGGTGCCATGTGGGCTGCTCATCCATTATTTCTAATTCTTACTACATGATTTGCCTGCATCCTTTTTCAGACATATACATACGCAATTAAAATTGGTTATGTGTATATGTTTTAAGATCATCTACAAACATTCATTTAACTGTTGATACTCAACTTGTGACCTTTGTCTAATCTCCAGTAAGTTTATACACACAGCTGGGGGAAGCAAAGACGTACATATCAGCATTCTTACCATAAATAAAACCAGAAGACATAAAAAAGAAGTCCAGAAGATAAATGAGAGGGTAGTCAGAGGAAAATTCTGCATATGGTCAAATTTTATGTTATTTCTTTTAACTATCACATCATGATGTTTCTTCCAATCATTTAAAAACTCAATCCAAGAGGCATCTCAATGTTCCATGACTAAGTCAGAAAATGTAGCAGATGTGAAAAGAAGAATCTGTATGTTGGTGGCTGAAAAGACAAAAGAATTTCCTAGACTTGTAATAGACAATGCCATTTGGGACTCTTCCTTCTAGTAAGTAACTGCTATTTTTCCAAACTCAAAGGTTCAGAAATAAATCATAACCTTAAAGGTCCAAGTGACTTCTGGAAGTTTCAGGCTAGGCAAGGCAATGGAACTATCCTCCTCCCCTACCCCAAGTCCTATTCCCAGTAGAGAAAGGATACATCAGGTGTTTGTGCTACCCAGTCCATCATAGACTCATTGGTATAGTGGATTTGCCTATTATGCAAGCACAACTGTTTTTGCTCTTGGGAATTCCATAATCTTAGTCTTTTGTCATCCTTCCTAATTCCTTCACTTAATACTGCTATTTTTACACTTCTTTGGCTGGGTTGTAGGATCTATCACCATAGGAACTGCAACTGAATTAATTTCACAGATTCTTGTTCCCCACTCAGGAAAGGAAAAACATAAGAAGACTTTAAAAAATGTCTGTTGGATCATGTCTGATCTGGCTCCAGGCACTGGCCCTGGTAAAGGAGGAGGTAGAGGAAGGATATTAGTCAGATGCTCTGTCATTCATAGTGGTAAATCCTAAAGGGGGATGTAGTAGGATTAATTAATTCCATAATATAGCTATGAAGCCCTTTTGGACTTGTCAACATCTACTCTGCTATCATCTTTAAGAAGCTGTGTTGGTAGATAAAAGAGTGTAATAATATATAGTGGCTGATACAGAGATGTGGCAAAAATTAGCAAAATTGATGTTTTCATTTTTCTTTGGGAGAACCCTCTTTCCCACAAATTATCTTTATTTCCTACAAAGTTAGAGGAGAACTTTTTTTGGAAGAGACTGATTAAGTTGGTTGGGCATTCCACCGAAATACCTCTCCCTCTACCTTATCTCAGCAATACACATATCTTGAACAGTCATTGTAGAAACTGTCATCCCTTTTCCATTGTGGTTTTGATATATTGTGAGTTGGCATAAGAAATTAAATGGAATTTTTTTGGAGTTTTGTGAAATCCGCAGATGACATGTGAAGGCCAGCAGATGACACAGAAAAAGTTTAGAAATTCAGAAATGCATAAAACATATAGATTGTATAAAATTAACATATATATTTTAACATATTCCATAAATACTCCATAAAAATAAAAAAAGATTCCTTCTCTGGTATTAAGGGAAGGCTAAAAATTTTACATGAATTTTCTAGATCATGGAGATGCTACACCCTTAACTCTTACTATGTGGAAGAGAGAAATGTAGACAATAAACATACTCAGAAAGAAAATATTAAACTGTGATACACTGGGGAAATTATGCAAAAGCACAACACTTTCAGCAATTCCAATCATTTCTCTGAAACAGAAATTTATATTTAAAACATTTTAAAAATTCATTTCAACTAAAATACAGAAAAGAGACTAAAAAATCATTTCCATGTATACAGCATAACATAAGAAGAGGATTCAAAATGTAATCATGAGTTTCCATTTCATACTGTTTACTTTTTTAAAAAAACATGTAATAAGTAAATATCACACATCATTTTTAAAGCTGCCCAGATTTTTTGTGTCTAACTTTTCTTTTGTTCTGTGCTGTGAACTTTTTGTTTTATTTTTTCTCCCTCCCTTCCCACCCTGCTCTGGAAAAGGTGATGATTTCATTAAAAAAATCAATTTTTTTTTAATGCTCAAATTCTTCTAATGACTCTAGTGGCTGCAAATCATGAAATGCTATAATCTCTGAGGAATCAATATTGTGGGTCACCTAACAGTTGATGGAGAGATGCATGAGGTGCGTAGACTCTAAAACAAATTATTTGCAAGGAATATTAAGGTACCATGAAAGAAATTTGTGAATGGAAAAAGAAATGAGTCAGTCACATAGTGATAATTAATGGATAATAGCTTATATGTAGCACTGGTATCATCTTATTGCTGAATGACTGAAGACTCCCAGCATGTTGGGAAATTCTTTAGAATAAAACTTAGAAGAAGATATGGACCAAATAGCCACTGTATGAAAAAGCATAAATAGGTTGCAATCTTCCCCATTGAAAGGAAGACTCTCATTAATGAATCACTTCTGTGAAGTATTGAAAAAAAATTCCTCCAAGTTACATTGGGTCCAGTCAAGTAAGTTGAGTTAAAGCAGCTGCCCAGTGTCAGGAATTTAAAATACTATGATCCCACATGTAAATGTTTTCTAAGAAGGTACTGCTGTTCAGAGTCAAAAGTGGTTAAATGAGAAGATGGACAGAGGATTGGGTCATAAGTCCTAAGTTCAAATCCAGTTCATATACTTCCCTTTGCAAGTCACTGCTTCTATCTTATTATCTGAAGTGTCCCCTAAGTTTCTTTTCTCTGCTTTTCCCTACCCCCAGACCTTTACCTCTTTCTAATGTCCCTATCATCTTAGCTAAAAATGACCTGTCCCTTTTAAAATTTTTTAATGCATTTTCTGTGATTCTTCTTTGCCTTTATCGCATTTTACATATAACATTATTTGTATACATGTAAGAAGTTCATCATTGAAAGGGGTCTTAGACATCATCTAAACTAAAAACACTGAGACTCAGAAAAACCAAAATGAATTATCCAAAATCAAAGCTAGTGAGCAACAGAACTAGAAATGAAATTTTCTTTCCATTATACAATGCAATCATATCTCTTGCATTTCATTGAAAGCTTGTAAAGTTCAGTATCTCATCTTTGAATCTTTAGTACCTAGCACAGAACCTGGACATAGCTGGCACTTAATATTAATTATCTTGAATTACAACGAAGTAGGCTATAAGGCTTTCTTGAAGGATCACTAGGACTTGGAGAAGGGAAGAATACTGGAAAAGGCATTCCAGGAAGAGTGATTTGCAGAAGCAAAAACAGGTGAAAGGAAATGATTAGAAGATAATAGCAAACTAAGAATCTTCTGTGGCAACCCCAGAAACCAAATTATTTTGTGTAACTAGGTTGTATCAGTGAAATAACATCAGATAGAACTCCTATCTATTTGGTGACTCTTGGCACTTAGGAGGCAGGTTGTTCTTCCAAGCCCAGAACTCATGTAACCACTTGGTCAGTCAATGGTCTGATTTGTTTCAGAAACTAGCTGGGAAGCTCTATATTTACATTAAAAGAATTCATATGTTTCAGAGACAGTGAAGTCATTTGCTGGCAGAAAGAAGCATAAACACCATTGTACTGTGATGGCTCAGGGAGAGCTGTTATCACGCCAAACACAGCCTTGCCTCCCCAGTTTGCTGCCATATGTGTCTATTGAGTTTTATGAATAAACAGTATTAGCTCTCAAATTCAACTACATCAACAATGAGGCACTGCACTGACAATGTTTTTGAATAATGAGAAGAGACATTATTTCTAGAGATGCAATAGATGATAGGAGTGTAAAATAATAGAAAATTTAGAATTTGGATATATGCATTGGCCTGCCTCCAAATGACATTTACATGTATCACTGTGATGACAAGTTGTTGAGGCCAGCTTAGGGAATGGATAAGCTTTTTTTTTTTTAATTATTTTTATTTATTTCATGAGGTATTTGCCAATCACATGTAAAACATTTTTTTAACAATTGTCTAAAATTTTTTTGAGTTTCAATTTCTCTCCCTTCCTCCCCAGCCATGCCTTAAGAAGGCAAACAATTTGATTTCAATTAAGTATGAGGTCATGCGAAACATCTTTCTATATTAGCTATGTTCTAAAATAAAACACAAAGAAAATAAAACAATAAAAAAAAAGATACTAAAAGAAATATGCTTTAATCTGCATTCAGAGTTCATCAGTTCACATAGGATTTTTCATCATGAGTCTATTGGAATTGTATTGGGTCATTGTCTTGATCAAAATAACCAAGCCTTTCATAGTATGTCATCCTAACAATATTGCTATTACTATATATAGTGTTTTCCTGGTTTTGCTTATTTCACACTTTGCATCAATTCATAGAAGTGTTCCCAGGTTTTTCTGAAACCATCTCGTTCAGTATCTTTTATTTTTTCTTGAGGCAATTGGGGTTAAGTGACTTGCCCAAGGTCACACAGCTAGAAAGTAGTGTCTAAGATCAGATTTGAACTCAGGTTGTCCTGACAACAGGGCTGGTGTTGTATCTATTATGCCATCTAGCTGCCCCAAATGTAGTTTGCTTGTTTGTTTAGGTTTTTTTTTTTTTGGCCAAGCAATTGGGGTTTAGTGACTTGCCTAGGGTCACACAGCTAGTAAGTGTTAAATGGCTGAGGTCATATTTGAACTCAGGTCCTCCTGACTTCAGGGCTGGTCTATCCACTGCGCCACCTAGCTGCCCCCTTTCCCTAACATTTAAAAATTCCTTGATATTCTTTTTGTTCTTCCAAATTAATTTTGTTACTATTTTTTCTAGCTCTATGAAATAATTCTTTGGTAAATTGAGTAGTATGACACTAAGCAAACTAATTTCTATAGAATTGTCATTTTACTTCATTGGCTTAGCCTACCCATGAACAATTAATATTTCTCTAATTAATTAGATCAGTCCTTTGTGTGAAAAGTGTTTTGTAACTGTGTTCATATATTTGCTGGGTTTGTCTTGGCATGTAGACTTTCAAGTATTTTATATCTCCTACAGTTATTTTAAATGTAATTTCTCTTTATATCACTTGATACTATGTTTTGTAGGTTGTATATAAATTTATGATGATTTATAATGATTTATTTTATATTCTGTAACCTTCTTAGGGAGCTCATTGATGACTTACTCAATTTCTTTTTCTAAAATAAGATTACATATTCTGTTTCCTCTTCTCTTAAACTGTGCATTTTATAGTTTTGTAAATACCCATTTATTTCATTTAGAAGGATAGTTTTACTGGCATGTACTTGGAATAGAATAATTCCTAATAAATGCTTTAATTTTATCTTCATTAGTTGTGCATTGATACTTTTTATTGTTGGTGCTAGTAACTTGTTTTTTTTTAATTTCTTTTTAAAAATCAAATGAAGCATGGATAGAGCACCAACCCTGAAGTCAGGAGGACCTGAGTTCAAATCTGACCTCAGACACTTTACACTTCCTAGCTGTGTGACTCTGGGCAAGTCACTTAACACCAATTGCCTCAGCCAAAAAAAAAAATCAAAATCAAATGAAGCAATGGTTTTATCTATTTTATTAGTTTTTCATAAAGCCAATTTGTAATTTTATCAGTTCAATTATTTTTTACATTCAATTTTATTAATATCTCTTTGATTTTTAGGATTTCCATTATAGATTTTAATTGAGAATTTTTAATTTGCTCTTTTTCTAGTTTTATTTTTCTTAATTTGTATGCCCAATTCATCGACCTGTTTTTTCTCTCTTTTTTGATATAAGCATTTGGAGATATACATTTTTCTCAAAGCATTGCTTTGGCTGCATCTCACAAATTTTGGAGTGTTGTTTCATTATTATTCTTTTTAAATGAAATTATTACTTTTGATTTGTTCTTTGACCCATTAATTTTATTGTTGATGTTTTTTATTCATTTTAGTTATGTCCAACTCTTCATGATGCCATTTGGATTTTTTTTTTTTTTTTTGCAAAGACATTAGAATGGTCCCCAGCTCATTTTATAGATGAAAAACTGAGGCAAGTAGTTTAAGTGACTCATTTAAGATTACACAGCTAGATATAACTTAAGAAAATGGATCTTCCTGACTTCAGGCCTGGCACTTATCTGTTATACCACCTTGCTGTCCAGAAAGACATCTTAAACTCAACATGATCAAAACAGAATTTATTTTTTCCTCTAAGTCCTACCTGCCACCTCGGCTCTAAGTTATTCTTTTATTGTAGTAGGGAGAACAGTCATTTTCCCAGTCTTGGAACTAGATTTGCAATCTAGATGCCATTTTTGATTCCTCCCTATCTCTCACCACCCCTATTTATATCCAATCTATTCCAAAGGCAACATGTTTCTAATATACCCTCTTTTCTTCTGTGATACTGTTACCAACCTGATGTATGCTCCTATCACCTCACACTTGGGATATTGCAAAACCTTGCTTGGTGAGTTTATCTGCTTCTTTTGTCTCACTTAGCTGCCCCTATTCTTTAGGATTAAATTATTTAGTTTCCAATTAATGTTTGATCTCTGCTTCCATAGCTGCTTATTAAGTATAATTTTATTATATTATGGTGTGAAAAATGTTCACTTAATATTTCTGCTTTTCTACATGGTTGTGAGGTTTTGATACCCTGGTCAGCTTTTGTGAAAGTGCCAATGTAAGTCTATTCATATTCAGCTTTCCAAAATTCTACTCGTTCTCGTCTTCTTTTCTATTTATTTTATGGTTAGATTTATCTAGGTTTGTTAGGGAAAATTTGAGGTCCCTTTTAGTATAATTTTGCTCTCTTTTTTTTTCTTGTAGTTTGCTTACCTTTTTCTTTAAGAATTTTGATGCTGTGGCATTTGGTGCATGTATATTTAGCACTGATATTACTTCATTGTTCTTTAGCATGATGCAGTTTCCTTGCTTATCCCCTTTAAAAAAATTTATTAAGGCATTTTATTTACAAAACATACATGGGTAATTTTTCAACATTGACCCTTGCAAAACCTTCTGTTCCAAATTTTCCCCTTCTTCCTCCCACTCTCTCCCCTAGATGGCAAGTAGTCCAATACCTGTTAAATATGTTAAAATATATGTTAAATCTAATATTTGTATACATATTTATAGTTATCTTGTTGCACAAGAAAAATCAGATCAAGAAGAAAGAAAAAGGAGGCAGCTAGGTGGTGCAGTGGATAGAGCACCAACCCTGAACTCAGGAGGACCTGAGTTCAAATTTGGTATCAGACACTTAACATTCCCTAGCTGTGTGACCCTGGGCAAGTCACTTAACCTCAATTGCCTCAGCAAAAAAGCAAAAAAAAAAAAAAAAGAAGGAAGAAAAAAACCTGAGAAAGAAAACAAAATGTAAGCAAACAACAACAGAAAGAGTGAAAATGCTATGTTGTGGTCCACATTCAGTTCCCACGGTCCTCTTTCTGGGTGTAGATGGCTCTCTTTATCACTGAACAATTGAAACTGGTTTGAATTATCTCATTGTTGAAAAGAGCCATGTCCCTTAGAATTGATCGTCATATAGTCTTGTTGTTGTCGTGTATAATGATCTCCTGGTTCTGCTCATTTTACTTAGCATCAATTCATGCAAGTCTCTCCAGGCCTCTTTGAAATCATCCTACTGATCATTTCTTATAGAACAATAATATTCCATTACATTAATATACCATAACTCGCTTAGCCATTCTCCAACTGATGGGCATCCATTCAGTGTCCAGTTTCTTGCCACTACAAAAAGGGCTGCCACAAACATTTTTTGTTTATCCCTTTTAATTGGGTCTATTTTTGCTTTTGCTTTGTCTGAAATCATGATTGCAACTCCTGCCTTTTCTATTCAATTGAAACATTATAGATTCTCTTCCAATCTCTTACTTTAATTCTGTCTTTTTTTTTTCAAGTATCTTTCTTGTAAATCACATTTTGTTGGATTATAGTTACTCATTTATTCTGCTTTCACTTTATGGGTGAGTCCATCCTATTCACAGTTATGATTACTCGTTGTTCATTTCCTTCCATCCTATTTTTATTCTGATTATCTTTCTTTCCCTTTTATTCTGTTTCTCCTCAAAAGTCTACTTTGCTTCTGACTATTGCCTTCCTTTATCTGCCTTCCCTTTTATCATTCCTCTTTTCTTTTATTTCCTTTCTTCCACCTATTTCCTTGGTGGGTAAGAGGGATTTTTATACCCACCCATATGTGTGTGTGTGTGTGTATGTGTGTGTGTGTGTGTGTGTGTGTATTCTTCCTTCTTTGAACCAATTTAGATGGGAATGAAGTTCAAGTGTTGACTGCCTTTGCCATTTCCTCTGGCACTATGAAAGTTTTTCCTTGTGCATCTCTTTTATGTGAGATAATTTTCCATTCTTCCTCTACCTCCCTCTTTCTTTCAGGGCAAACTTCTTTCTTGCCTTTCCATTTTTTTTACATCATCTTTTTTTTTGTTTGTTTTGTTTGTTTTTTTTTAATTTTTATTTTATTTGCATAACATATGTGTGGGTAATTCTTCAACAATAACCCTTACATAGCTTTCCGTTACAAATTTTCCCCCCAACTCCCCACTCCTCCCCTAGATGGCAGGATATTCACTACATGTTAATTATGTTAAAATATTGGCAAATCGAATATATGT
>JAJPUD010003734.1:179410-231230 GCA_023553655.1 Myrmecobius fasciatus
TGCCTTTGTGGCTTCATCTGGGATTGTTTTCATAATGTCAGGATCTGGGGACTGTTCTATTTTTTCTCCGTAAAAGCTTTCTATGGTGAGAGCTCTCTTCTGCTTCTTGCTCATGATTTAAAGTTGGGATATTGGTCAAAAGCCGAGAAAACTGCAACAATTTATATTTGCCCTGGGGCAGTTTGCCGAGTTGACTTCCGGTCTGAGGCTGGTGGGGCTAGATTCGCACCAGGACCACGTTTTCAGCTGTTCTCATCCACCCCCTTCCAAAGGCAGATCTGCCAAAGCACCTGCCCGCAAGCAGAGCAAAGTGGCCCAGGCGTCTCCCAGGGGCTTCCTGGGTGCCCAAAATCCGCCCCTCTATCGCAGCCCTGACTTCTGCCCCGGCTGGAGTCCGATCGCGACCAGAGGCCGATTTCCCCTGAGGCTAACCTTCTCCGGAGTTCTTTCAAGGTAGATCTTTTATAGAAGTGCGTTGTAGTCCAAATGCTTGGCGAGGACCTCACTCGGAAACCAGTTTTAAAGCTTACTTTGTCTGGGTTGGGGGAATGTCGGAGGGAGTTCACAGAGAAAGCTGTTCGCAGTTCGCCATCTTGGCTCCGCCCCTTTTTTACATCATCTTAACATAACTCACTCCTGCACTCTCTTTCTATATAGAATCTTTCTAATTTACATAATAATAATAATATTCTTAGAAGATATAAGTATCATTTTCTCATGTAGAAAAGTAAACAATTCAATCTTATTAAGTCCCTATGAGTTCTCTTTTACATTTACCTTTTTATGCTTCTCTTGAATTTTATATTTGAAAGTCAATTTTTTCTACTTAGCTCTGGTCTTTTTATCACGAAAGATTGAAAGTATTAAACAACCCCCCTTCTTTGCCCTTGAAGGAATACATTCATTTTTTCTGGGCACTTTATTCTTAGTCCTAATCATAGCTTCTTTGCCTTCTGGTCACTGCTCTCTTGGTCTGCATTCTAGACCTTATCCAGGAAAGCCCAGGATCTTCTGGGGTTGGAAGGGATACTGTTCCTCTGAGCTTCTATTCCCTCTTGACCAAAATTGCTCCTCTCTGCCCTTGAATTGTGAGTGGATCAAGGCTATGAAGCTGCCAGATAGCGTCTGATTGGGTATCCAGTGCTAGCACAGAGATTCTATGTAATTTGCTTCTGACCAGTCCCCTTACCATCTATGGCTTCAGAACCCTAAAGCTGTGGCTTCTTCTGTTGTCAACACCTAGTTCCACTACTGATGTTTCATCCATGTGGGTTTCAGGCCAGCTTCTTCCTCTGTGTCTCAGATTTCTCTTTACTCCTTTGTTGTCTTGAATTGGAGGAATATCTCCATCTGACTTTTTGTGGCTCTGTCACTCCAAAATTAGATTTGAGGAGTTATTTTAAAGTTATTTGGAGGGAAATATTAGGGTACTTACCTTTCTCTACTTTGCCACCTTAGTACCATCCCCAGAAGTCTGAATGGATGAGCTTTGACTCCTGGAGGGGGAGAGAGGAGGGTTATTGTTTCCATGGGACTGTCCTACCTCTTTTATTGCAGTGTGTGTTTGTTGCTAAGAGCTAGCAACAGTCACACTCAATTAGGCACAAGAAAGGTGGAACAGAACAAAAGCATTAACCAAGTCTAATGAAGAAAGAAACATTTTGGTTTTGTCTACAGACTTTTCTTCCTATTTGTGGATCTGCTGATTACTTTAGGAAATTCTAATGCTGTTTCTCATTAGCTGCAGAATGCTATTGTATACAAATGTCCAGATTGAAGATAAAATCCATTAACATTCATTCCTTTTATGGTAATAACAACAAACTTAACATATGAGTACAGGGAAATCCTAGCCAATAAATACACTAAATGTGCAAGAATAGAGCTCAGGCTGACCTGGTGGATCTCTTTTATAGATTCCAATGAGTTGAACAAGAATTGCCTCATTGATCTTCACTACCTTGGACTGAGGCAGGTACAATTGATGCCATCCACATTTCAGTGTCAGAGCAAATGAGGATAATGGTAGAGGTAATAGTTCAATAACTAACACAGGTCTACAGAGTGGGCCAAAAGACAGAGCAGATCTGGAAAGGAAGCCTACAATCTATTTTCCAATACCACGAGCTAACTCTGAATAGATTTCCTCTTCACTTTTATCACATTCAAGTAGAAATGATGGAAACCTTGGTGAGAGGCAGTGGACAGGCCATCTTAGAGTTCATGATAGATAAAGAGATGAAAGGTAAACAAGGTCTGACCCTAGATTTGTGGTAAAGAAAGATGCTATTCACCTCCAGAGAAAGAGCTGATAAACAGAAGTACACATAGTATGATTTTTACTTCTATGCATAAACATATATCTGTCTCAAATGTTGACCTTTTCTACTATAGGGAGAGAAGGAGAGAGACAATTTGGAACTTAGAATGTAACAACATTAAATAAAAAAAAAGACTTTGATGGTAGCAGAGATAGGATCCTATAGTCTGTAACTCTAAAAGGGAAAATGACTCAAAAGGAATGGAGGACTCCCAGAAACAAAATTCTGATAATGAAAATCCATGTTATTTTGTAGAAGAAAACTGGGCGGTATCTGAAGAGATCTCTATAGACATACTCAGTTTGCTCATCAATGAACTTCTATTTTAATAGAACATGTGCATGAGTTAGAGACAAGGGCAAATAAATAACTGAGTTAGAGTACAAAGGAGTGATGAAGTGCTTTATGAAAAAATGTTAATAAGATCAAAAGCTCAGAACAAGCTAAGGCCTACACTAAGGGCCAAGGACAACAAAGAGGACTTTTTTTTTAAAAGTTATGCTGGCAACAAGGGGAAGAATGATAATAGTTAGAAAAAAAAGATGAAAATGGATGTTTGAGAGAATCTTGAAAAACTTAATTCTTATTTTGCTTCTGGTTTTTGGTTTTTGTTTTTCTGTTTTTTAGATGAATTTTTAGACTGGGAAGGGTTTTATTGCTGAGCTGCTACCTGTAATCTTTGAAGAATTTCCACGAATATGAGAAATGGTACAGAGGTAGAGGCAGGCAAATGGTCTAATTTGTTAAGACTATAGGCTGGTAATATTTATATCAATCCATGGCAACATGTTGGAGTTAATTATTTTACTAATTAATTATTAATAGTTGGATAACTTGTAAAGAGAAAAAAGGATTACTAAAGAGCTAGAGTGGTTTCATTATGAGAAAGCCATGCCATACTATGTTGTTGTTGGGGGTGTTTTTACAAAATATTACTATACCAGAAACATGGCCTATCTGAATTATAACAATGCATTTAATGAAATATTTCTTGTGATCTTTTGGAACAATAGAAAGAAATATGAACTAAATGAATGTGCAACTAGATAGATTGAATGATTGGATCTAGAGAGTCCAGTTAGTGAATTGATAGAAAGTGAATTAATAGAAAGTGATCCATCAGTCAGCCAATAATTTATCAAGCAATACACGATATTCCAGGCATTTGCTACATACTAGGCACATCAAGAAAAAAGAAAAAGCCTCTGTCCTTGGAGAGTTTATGTTCTATCAGATGTCGAAACATTGAATAGCCAAGAGTCAGTGACTTGCTCATGCTTATGCAGAAAGTGTCAGAGGTAAAATTTGAAACAAGGACAAAGACTCTGGTGTTATAGGGCTATGTCCTGGGCCCTGTTCTATTCAGTTATTATCACCATCAAAGACTTGAGCAGAGGGATACATGGCATGCTTATTCAGTGCCTTCCTTTTACTGAGGAGGAAATAGATCCAGAGAAGTAAATAGCCTCTAGCTAGTAGGGGGCCAGGACTGAATTGTAAAAATCTTTGGAAACTGTGGATTGTTCACATTTTTGTCTGGTTATAGAGCCTCTCTGTTTCCCTTATATATATTCTTGTAACGGCTCAAGATAAATCCCCTTTAAATGGCTAAGAGATTAGCAGAATGAATGGGTAAGGAAAAAAAAGATCCTATGGTCTTTTTCCTACACAGGAAGTAGGGCTTGGAGATTTTGATAAGAAAGTTGAAATATTGACAGCTTGCAACCCAGAGAGTTGTCTTGAACCAAGATTTTTGTCTAGCTATTGAAAAAATAATGGGGTTGTGTCACCATAAGTGGAACCATCACAAGTAGTGGTACCACAAGTGCTGGAAGGGACCTTAGAGGAAATCTATCAAAAACCTGATTTTTATGGATGAAGAAACTGAAGCCCAGAGAGATTAAATGGTTTGCCCATCACACAGATAGTAAGTAATAGGGAAGATAAGCAGTTACAAATTTATTAACATTTTCAGATCATAGATTCAGATTTGGAATCTGTAGATTCAAAGGTGGGAGGAAGTTCAGAGGTCAGCTGGTCCATCTTTATCATTTTATTGATGAATAAACTGAGGTCCAGAGAAATTAAATGATATACCTAAGTAATTTTAAATACATTATTTTTTCCATTCCACTATTCTGGTAGACTTTATGAAGTGAAGAGCAACATGAAAAATGACTCCCAAATTTATCTATCTTATAAGTCTAGATTTTCATGTGTTGGATTCCCTTAAATTAGGGCTCATATGTACTATAGTATATATCTATAGATCCAGAAACAGAGGCCAAGAAAAATGTAGACACTGGTACACAAGGGCATAAACATAAGGAGCAATGGAATATAGTTTTGCAGTTCTTGTGTTGTAGCTCCAACTGTAGGCAAATAATATTCAACAATTTGTCATTCATGTAAATTTGAAACAAAATAGGTTAAGTATTGATCAATTTGCCTTTGAAAAATAGTTGGATACACAGAGTGCAATAATAAATACTGATACTTGGTACCCCTTTCACTCAGATCCTCAAAAAATGTACTATGCTAATCCCCAGAATGCTCCCTTCCTGGGAGCAAGAGCTTTTCTGGCATGAGGGTGATTCATGCAATCAATCATTTTTTCCATGGATTATACTCACTCACCAATTAATTAATGAGTTAATTAACTCACACCAAGAGAATCTCAGGATTAGAAGGCATCTCAGACAGAGGTCATCTAATTTAATCCATCACTGAAGGGATCACCTCTGCAACAGAGACAATGTGATTCAGCAGATACAACATTGGATTTGGAATGACAAGATCTGGGTTGTTTCTTACTCAGAACCTTACTATCTATGTGACCTTGGGCAAATCATAAATATCCCCAACCCTCAGTTTCCTCATCTATCAAGTTGAGGAGAATGAACTTAAACACGTTTAAAATCCCTTCCAGCTCTGATTCTCTGATTTCCAAAAAGTAACTATCCAAGCTCTCCTTGAAGATCTACAGTCACTAGCATTCAGTCACAAACATTTATTGAGAACCTACATTGTGTAAGGGGCTATACTAGGCACCTGAGGGAGCACAAACAATATCTCATATTTACTTAGCACCTTAAGCAAAGGGGCAACTAGGTGGTACAATGAATAGAGTGTCAGCCCTGGAGTCAGAATGACTCATCTTGACATCATCCTAAATTTAAATTTGACTTCAAACACTAGCTCTGAGACCTTGGGCAAGTCACTCAACCCTGTTTGTGTCAGTTTCTTTATATATAAATGACTTTATATATATATATATATACATGCTACATATATGTATACATGTAGATATAGATATAGATATATAATGACTTGGAGAAGGAAATAACAAACCACTCAAATATCTCTGCCAAGAAAATTCCAAAATTGAATCATGGAGAGTTGGACACAATTGAAATGACTGAACAACAAAAAAGAATTTCAAAGTCCATTCCTGGAAGGTAGAATGTATAAGAGGTAACTGAATCTAAGAGACTAAGGGTGACTTGCACATGGTTGCATAGCTAGTAAATGTTAGAGAAAAGATTTCAAACCAGGCTTTCTACATCAAAGTCCAGTATCGTCCACCATACCAAGCAAGACAGTGATCAGTTTCAAGGAGTTTATTATCTAGTTTCAGAGAGCATACATTTATAACAAAATTATAACAATACAAATAGTACATAACAATCAACATAAGAAAAAAATGACCATGAACCATAAATATTTGATGACTTCATAAAGTAGTGCCAAGAAAAAAAAACATAATTCAAGACATCATCTCTTAAACTCTCAATTTAAAATACCTGAAATAGGCAAAAAGGGCAAATTAGAACAGAGTATGGCTATTAATTCCAATAAATTTTCTGTCAAAGATGGTTTTCAAACTAAGCAAATACCTCAATAGGAGAAATTATAACTGGTGGGAAATGCATGAGTCATCTAGATCAAAGCTTAAAACTGAGGATTTGAGCCCAACTGAATGTGGGGGGTTGTGAAATTATGATTTTTTATCAGTAATTTGCATACTTATATACCTAGGGATGCATAAAAATTTCATGGGTGAAAAGCGTTGTGAGTGGGAAAAGTTTAAGGAAGCCCTGATTTAGATCAACTTATACTTAAATGAGAATCCCCTACCCCCCACAATATCACCATTGGATGTTCATCCAGTTTTTGCTTAATGACCTCTTGTACATGGGAACACACTACCTCCTAAGGAAGTCTATTCCACTACTGAAACACTCCTTTTACCATGCTTAAATTTCTCTCCCTAGTATCTCCACCTATTGCTTTTGAATTCTATGGGGCCAAGCAGAATAAATCTAATCCCTCTTGCATAAGGAATTACAATAAATGAAAATACTTATAGTCATCTCTCATATTCCTTCTAGATTTCATTTTCAGGCTATCCCTCCTCAGTTCTTTTAACTGATTATCATGTGGCCTGGTCTGAGTTGTGCCTCAGTTTTTATCCAAGTCCTTTCTGTAGTTTGGTACCCCAAATTGAATATAATATTTCAGTTCTCATAATCAGGGCAGAAGACAGTGAAATTATTACTACCCTTGGTGAGGTGTTTGATTGTATGCCTCAATGCAGTTTAAGATTGCATACATTTTGGGGGGCTACCATATTTAATCATAGACTCATATTGATAACAAAGGGCATGTAAAAGTAAAAGAAGGATTAATTCTACTCAAATCAAGAAAGTTTACTGTGGGGAGGTACACCTGTTTCACTGAACCAATAATTTACTACCAGAATGATGTTATGGTAGGAAGAAAGTGTTTATGCAATAAACTACAATAAATAGGCCTTAAGTAAAAGAATTTGGTCATGAAGTATGTTTTGGCAGAGTAAGGTGGAATGTCTTCTAGCTTCAGGGGAATTGAGATTCTTTTCTTTTGGTCATTTTCTATCATTTTAGACTCCTTAAATCAGGTGAGAGAAGAACTACTCTTCACCTGAGAGTGATGATCCATATCAGGTAACTACAGTGAATAAAATTACCAATGGGTAGTTAGTTATTAATGATAATAGTCAACATCTACATTTATCTTAGGGGACATCCATTTTAGTATGTTAGGAGAGACAGCAACATGATTATATTACTTCTGGGTTAAATCTATTTAATTTCTTTCCCCCTCTCTCCAGGATGTCTAACTTGTAGGCTGATTGTTGCCAAGGTTTGAGGCTCATCCTTTTCAAAAGTTTCACCACTTTCATTAGCTCCATCCAAGATATGGAAATGTTTCCTTAAGAATCAGCTGTTGGGGTTGTTTCCTAGGTTTCTTAGTAAACCCCATTGTATTGTAACCTTGCCAAGAGCTTCAGGAGAAGGAAAATGGAGACCCAGCCCTTTTCAGGTTTTAAACTTGGCTCTGTCAGGCACACAATGATTTTCCATGGCAAGAATTATTACATTGGCTGAGGGGTGGCATTCCAGGGCTACTATGACCAACAAGTCAATATGACCTTATGAATGAGATGAATCAAACTGTCAAGCCTTGGGACTGGAAAGTCAGCCACCTTAAAATTCAGGCTATATTCAATGCAGATTTTTTCTTTTAAAGGGAGGGGGGAGCAGGCGACAGGGAAACTGAGCCACAAAAAAACTGAATCGTGATATTCTTTCTATCAAATAATACCTGTAATTAAATCCACATCAGGCAATTAAATCCACCTGGGGAAGGAGAACAGCTTTGATATTGAACAGTATGATTAGGGCCAGAATTTAGTATTGCCTACACAAATGTAGGGAGCAAGTGTGAATTTCAACCCAATTAGCCTTTAAAAGCAGACATCAAGCCTCCCCCTCCCACCTCCCCCTCCCCCATCCCCTGTTCCCCCTCAGTAAAGAGTCCTATAGAAGGGTGTTTGGTTACCAGTTTGATCCTAAAGGGAGTTAATGATCCCCATTTGGCAGGCCTCAAAGCCCTCACATTCCGGCTCAGTGACATTTTAGTAGAAAAGAGATTCTGGTTATTCTTCAAATGCGTGAATTGGCTAATAGAACCTCTTCGTTTACTTAGTGCAGATTAAACAAATCTGGAAATACAAGGCTCATTATCCAAAAACTGGAGGGGGGGGCTAGCAAAAGAAGGGGTGGGGAAGTAGAAGGAAACAAAAGGGGAGAGGAGGGAGGAGAGGGTGGAGTTTAACTGAAGAGCCACAGATGGTGAATTTAACCTTTGCCAGAGTTTTCTTCCATAAAAAAAAAACCAAAACCAAAAACCAAAAAAATCCCATAATAATTGGCATAGGAAAGAAAAAAAAAGCAATATACAGCCTGTCAAGTTTCTTTTAAGATTGTCCCATGTATACCAGTGATACCCATAGACTAATGTTGTGGAGAGTGCTATTTTCCATACATTTATCCAAATCTTTTGGAGGGAAAGAGGGATGGTAGTGGTGGTCACATGCTACCAGATACTTTTTTCAAAGGGCAATCTTAGTTGAATAATTCACTTAGCACTAGGGTAGATCTGATGGTGGCTTTCCATCATTGCTTATCCTTCTAATTCTGGTGCTTCCTGTGTAAGGAATCTGGAGAAACACAAACTGTGATTCTGAATAAATATAGACCCTTACCCATGAGTGCCCTTATAAGCATAATAACACATAGATAGGAAGTCTCATGACCAGGCATTAGAGTTTTGACCCTCCTACTATTTCTCAAATCTTAACAAGTCTTTCCTCTGTTCTTGCTTAACTCCCTTTTCACTGCATATGTTTCTACTGGTTCACCAGATTCAGTCTGAGAAAGTAATGGTAATAATAACTAACTCATAAATAGCACCCTAAATATGTATGCAAAGCATATATCGCCTCATTTAATTCTCACAATGATACTGTAAATGAGGGAACTGAATCTGAAAGATTAAACACCTTGTCCAGTCATATAATCTGTAAATCTTGGAGGTAAGATTTGAATTGGTCTTCTTTCTTTCATATCCAATGCACCATCCTCCACATCACTACATTCTATGTGCAAAGGTCCTCTTCCACCTCCATGCTCGTATTTTTGCTACTAGACTGACACAGAAGCTATTCTGTGCCAGTTATTGGTTTAGATAATGATTAATAGGTCTCATTTATTTAGCAGTTTAAAGATCTTTCAATGGCTTCCCTCACAATGGCCTTGTGAATTAGGAAATGAAATTGTATGGAGGATATGAATACTTGATGGTCCCTCAGGATTGACCCTCTCCCAACCCTTTCAAGTAGTTTCTGGAAGCCTAAATTTCAGGGCCTGGCAGATATGCTACAGAGGAAAGAATATGGGAGTAGAAAAACCAATGAAAAAGGAATTTAAATATTCTCCTGAATCATCTCCCATATTCCAACCCCACTCCTACTTCCCCACTACACAAAGAAATAAGAAAGACTAAGTGGGAGATCTGGGCAGCTAGATGGTTCTGTGGAAAAAAAGTTACTGGGTCTGGAATGAGGAATATCTAAGTTCACATTCTGTCTTAGACACTAACTGTGTCACTTAACCTTTATTTTCCTTAACCTATCTGAGAAGAAAATGACAAACCACTCCAGTATCTTGCTATAGCCAGTATGATACACAGTCATGAAAAGTTGGACACGACTGAATTGACTGAACAACAATAATAACAAGGAACATCTGGGAGTGAGAAGGAGACCAATGAAATGATTTACTCTCAAGAGTAGAAAGTAGACATTTGGTTAAAGCAGACCAAGTGGAAAATGGTTCCCATAGTATCTGAGAAAGATCAACAGAGAAAAATAGCCCAAGCCATTCTAAGGTGGGGAATAGGTAAATTTAATCTTCCCAGTTTTTGGCCAGTGGAGATAGGCTAGTCAAGAAATTCATGAGAGACTTCTGTATTGAACTAAATGAAGCTGTGGGTTTGAGTATATTTCAAGATCTAGAAATATGTTGACTAGCCCAGAAGCATGTTGACCTTCCTTGTGAAAGTTATAACACTTTCTTACGGGAGAGGCAGATGGCAATAAGAGATGGATGATGGTGATGGTCAGACAGTGAAGCAACAGGGACAAGAGACCTGGTGAACCTGATCCTCAAGAAGGATCTAGATTAAACCAAAGTTGGAAGAGATTTTGGTGCAGCAGAGCTCTTTGGATAAAGAACCAAAGGAAGGGTCGGAACTAAAGAACAACAATATAGAGAACTAAATCCAAATCATGCTCTTCACTGCTGTTAAAAATCTTGTGGATTTTATCAGTCTAGAAGAGAATAGTTCAACATTCTAGCAAAGTCTGGTTTAGACATTTTTCTAGTATGAGACAAGGACCTTAAACCATACCAGGGGCACATGACATAAACACACATTGTGCCATGAGGAGCTGGATGTGGCAAATTGTGTGACCTCCTTGTGGAATTAGGATCATTTGTGTGATCTCAGTATCAAAATCTTTAGCCCAGCCTTAAGGGCATAGTTCTTAATTTGTTCCTCAAACTTTGATTCCTCCCAGATACTTACTACTGCTTTCAATATGGACACTGCCTCCAGCATTTTGTATCCCTTGCATCTGCTTTCAACTTTACATGGCCAATCTGGCCCCTCCCTGAGCTGGAACATAATAGTCATGGGTTTTTTTTTGTTTGTTTGTTTGTTTTTTTGTTTTGTTTTGTTTTTTCTTTTGAGTTCTGGTCTCCAAGGCTTCAGTTTGTGCTTTGGAAGAGTATTGGACTCATCCTGTAGCAGGTCCTTGGGAGATTGGGAGGAATAGCACACAAGATAGTGATTAAAACTATCTGGGTAGATGAAATCCAGTGGAGTGAGTACAGAACAGGTGTTCTTAACCTTTTTTGGTGTCATGGATCCCAATGACAATCTGTACTTATGAACCCCTTCTTAGAAGGCAGTGAGGTGCTTCACTGGATAGAACATCAACGCAAACTCAGACACAATGACTGTGATCCTGGGAAAGTCATTTAAAGCCTATTTGCTTCAGTTTCTTCATCTGTAAAATAAAGATATTAATAATACCTACCTCCCAGAGTTGTTGTAAAATGAAATAATATTTGTAAGGCACTTTGTAAACCTTAAAGTGCTATAAAATATTATTTAATATTATTAATACTATTTTGAAATATATAAATAAAATACATAGCATTATACAAGACGTCAATTATATCATCATAAAGATGTAATTTTCCTGAAGCTCAAGGATCCTTTGAAATTTATGACCAAGGAGCAAGGGGAAAGGGAAGGAAAAAAAAACTTGCATGATAACTTTATTATATATTTAAAAAGAATAACAAATTATAACAATAAATTTGCAGTTTCATATGCAATAATTTTTTTATTTTATTGTGTTATAGAAATGCTTGTTTTATTCCATAAATTAAAAATAAAAGAAATTAATTTTTAAAAAAGAAATCTGTCACAGACCCTTGTAGAAGGTACATGAACCTCAGGTGAAGAACTTTTGGTATAATAGGAGAAGTGAGGGCCAGTTTCAGAGATTTGGGATTAGAAAGAATCTTAGCTTTCTACTCTAAGCATTTCATTTTATACAGGAAGAAATCGAATTGGAGAAATTTTAAGTGACTTGCCTAAGGTCACACAGAGCTTGCAAAGAGCTAGGGATTGAACACCACATCTTCTAGTGCTAAATATTTAAGGGACACAATGTTAAAATTTAGGGAGAAGTGTAACTAGTAGAAGAGCAATGAGTGAGGTAGGCAGAGATCCAGCTAATGCCAAACTTGCTTTTCTGTGATATTTGCAGCTAGGCTGTGGAATGAGATATTCAGATCTCAGAAACACTAAATGAGACCTTTGAATTGGATGCTAAGAAGCCAGGTCAAGCAATAAATGACATGACTTTTATTCCTCCACTGAAGATGAAATATCTTTGCTGTAAACCTCTCTAGAGAACAATTTCTGGTAAGACTTCTGCAAGAGAAGAGAAAAATGGACAGGTGTGAAATTCCTGGTTACATATATGTGCTTAATTAAGCATCTGAGCCCACTGCTGGAAAATTGATGGTTAACATAGAAAGTCCGACATCATCATGACAAAAGTATTTTTATACATTTTTACCACTTCCAGGATATTTAAATTCTCAGCTGAATAGAATTGGGAGGCTAAGGATGAATCTGTCTTGGAGAAATAATAGAATTTTGGCTTTCAAACCACTCTTAATCCTGTATATTAAGTTTTCTTCTATGACATCATATAACTATCAATAAAATGAGCACAGAATAGCTTTGCTTTGCCATGCAGTTCCCAATGATGATGTGAGATTAATTTTGCACATGCTCATTCCTTAATTGCTACTGCCTGGGTTGCCAGAAGCATGAATGTTTTTGAACATTCCAATGGCAATTGGTTTAATTTGCTAGGGATTTTCAGTGGTTCAACCTTAATAATTTATGTGAGTTCAGAAACAGGGAGGGGAAGGAAAAAGAGGACAGAATGATGAACTGATTAGGGAATTCTTTAAGAGGGAAAAAGTGAAGAGATTCATGAAATTTGGAGATGGAGAGATCTATTAGGTCATCATGTCCAGGGCAGGAGGGCTCCCTACAGTGTATTCATCAAGGTTTCATCTAGTCCTGTTTTAAATGATTCAGCTAATGGACTTTCCATAATATTCCTGTGGAAAACTATCCCACAGTTTCAAAGGTTTCATGATTGGGAAATGTTTTCCTCAAGAGTCAGCTGAACATTTGCTTAAAGCTATTCTCCTTAAAGCATCCCTTTCATCACTGTAAACACTATGCTTCCTGCTGAGATGGTTTGAGCCTGTGAACTTACATACAGATGGTTATCATTTGCCACTGAACAAATTAGACATGTCATTGTTGGTTAGTTCTTTCTTGCTCTTGAAATTGTTTTACGTTAATTTATCTCTTTCTGTACACATACTATATCCCCTCAATTAGAATGTAAGCTCCTTGAGGGGTAGGGCCAGCTCTGGATCTCTCTTGGGTTAGTGGTGAGTGTAGCTCCTTTCTCATCAGAAGGATCATAGGAAAATAGATTTAGAGCTAGAGACAGCTGAATATTTTAGTCCAATGCCCCTTTTACAGATAAAGATCTGAGGCCCATAGAATTAAGTGATTTTTTTAAACCTATATAACACCAGTAGTTAAATGAACTGGAATTTGAACCCCAGATTGGTTGACTCCAGTTTTAGCTTTCCACTTGCACCATGCTAACCTTCCCTAGGCTAATTTTTTAGAATCATGAGAATTAAAGCAGAAGGAATTTTAAAGTTCCTTTTCATTGTTGATATTGTTTCTCTTCAATCTTTTTCAATTCTGTTTGACTATAGAATTTTCTTGGGAAAGATACTGAAGTAGTTTCCCTTTTCATACTACACCTCAATTTACAGATGGGGAAACTGAGGCAAACAGGGTTAAGTTTCTTACCCAAGGTCACATAACTAGTCAGTGAGGCCAGATTTTAGTGCCTCTGAATTTCCTTCTACTATCTCTTTCTGACTTTTTAAAAAATTCATAAATAGATTCATGATTTTAGCTGAAGTTTCATCTATGGTATATGTGGTTCTCAAATCTCAGGACAAAAAAAAGCTTTGAAGGGTATGATGGAAGGACCTTACCATCCATTAATATTTTCTGTATTATTACTGCCCACTGGGGGCACTTGAGCCATGACTCATCAATGGAGAACAGTTGGGAAATGCATAGATTTGCCAGAAAGGTGTGGAATGTTAATTGGACCCAGCTCTTGTCAGTTATTGAGAGAATCAATGCATTACCCACAGGTGTGTCTGGGAGAAGCGTGCCAGTAGGGAAACCATTAAAAGGGTTAGTTTAATGGGGCTCAAAGGAAATGCTGTCCCTGTCATATCATCCAGGAATCACGATAGCTGGTTTTATGATGAGTCAAGATCAAATAATAATGTTGATGCTGATGCTGGATAATACAAACATACACATATGTGAGAGAGAAAGAACTTTACATATATAAACTAGTCTTCCACAACAGCTCTGTGAGGTAGGAGTTATTAAAACCATGAGTATATTGAGGCTGAGAGGTTAAGTGACTTATTAATAATTGTCAGAGATAGAATTTGAATTCAGAACCTTCTGATTGCAAGTTCAATATTTATTCCACTGCTTTAATTAGAACAAGAATCAAAGAGGTCTATTTAAGAATAAAATTAGTCTTAAGTGGGGGGCTGGTAGGTATGGTTAAGGTGGGAAGATAGGAAACAGTGCCCTCTTTGGAAGGGTGTTGATATTTGTCTCCAGTTCATAATAGTGAAGGAAAAAATATTTTTACTCTTCCACAAAAAGATAACTACTTCCAGAATATTTGGATGTTTAACAGCATGGAACTTAGGATAAGCTTTCTTTCTCTGTTTTATAGTTTATCAGTTCTGGTTTCCATTTACCAGTTTCTAATGGTTGCTCATAAAGTTTTGTTTGAAAAAATGTTTGTCTTGATTGATTGATCCAAGGGGAAAGAAATGTTTTCAACTATCTCTAAGTGGAAAGATTCAGGAAAAGACCAATGACAGTAAAAAGAAGAGAAACAAAGCGTAATCTTAATTTATCTGTAGTCCTCTAGAAGGGGAGGAAAACCTCAAGTAGTTTAGCCTGGAGTTCAAGTTGTTCACTTTCTCTCTACCCTTCAGTTTTGGATTTCTTTCATAGAAGAAGAAGAAGGTTGTCATATTTTATAGAATGCCTTTGAAAGTGTTGGGATAGAAAGGTAATACTCAAGAAATGCACATCCCAAAGAAACTTTTTTTAAAAAGGTAGTGGGAAGTACCTTCTTGTACAAAACATTTATGACAGCTGCTTTTGTGGTGGCAAAGAATTGGAAATTGAGGGGATGTCTTAAGTGGGCAATGGTTGAACAAATTGTGGTATATAATTATGATGGGATATTATTGTGCTATAAGAAATAACAAGCATGATGACTTCAAAAAAAACCTGGAGAGACTTATATGAACTGATGCAAAGTAAAGTGAAGAGAACTAGAAGAATATTGTATATGCAACAGTAATATTGTGGGGATGATCAATTGTGAATGAGTTAGCTATTCTCAGAAATTCAATGATCTAAGACAATTTCAGAGAACTCATGATGAAACATGCTATTCACCTCCAGAGAAAGAATTGATATTGCCTGAATTGTCTGAATACTCTGTCTCTATCTCTGTTTGTCTCTTTTTTTCTTTCTCTCAATAGCCTTATACACAATGATATGAAATTTTTTTCATTATTGCACATGCATAACCTATATTGGATTATTTACCATCTCAGGGAGGGGATAAAGAAGAAGGAAGGGATAAAATTTGAAAGTCAAAATAAAACCCTAAATGTTAAAAATTGTACTTGGGGAAAATAAATTATTATTTTAAAAATAAGATACCTAGAATATCTTAGATTAATCCTTCCCTCCTAATCTACTTGATGCTTGACTATTAAGTGGTTCTAGGTTCTCACCAATGTGGGTGTTCCCTCTAACAGTCTTGGATGCAATCCATCCATACCTTCTTATTCTGAATGACTTTTGTCTAAGAGAGCTGGATTTGGGATCAGCAGAATCCGGTCCAAAATTTGCCTCATTAACTTACTTCAGCAAGTAACTTAGCCTATCTGAGTCTCAGATATCTCATTTGTAAAGTGACCACCAAACATCTTTTCAGCTCAAAATCTAAGATCCTGTGGTCTTCCCACAAATATACCACAGAAGATCTATCCAACATAATATAATTCTTCCTGTTTTTTTTCTTATTACCTTTTGTGAACACCATTGTAGCATGTGGCTTGTCTTTATGTTGACCTTTACATAGATATTTATTTTTGACTATTTTAATTAATTCACACCCTATTACTTTTGAGTAGAGACCACTGTGTTCAATGTAGCTTTTCTCCATGCAATGATTACTCTCAATTACCTCCAGTGTGTAAGCCATGCTAAGCTAAGTCAATGAGATCTGCATAGCCTATATGCACCTCAGGTTTAAGAAATACATATTTATTTTAGGTATTGTTTCCCTAGCTTCTGTTTCAGCTACTGATTAATTTTTTTTTTTTGCTGAGAAATTGGGGTTAAGTGACTTACCCAGGTCATACAGCTAGGAAGTTTTAAGTGTCTGAGACCAGATTTGAACTCCCATCCTCCTGATTTCAGGACTGGTCTCTATCCATTGTGCTACTTAGCTGCCCCTACTGATTAATTTCTAGAATAGGAACCATGGTACCATTCTTTTAGTCACCTCATTTGATCTCCTAGTTCCAGTTCTAAATGGAGTTCTTTGAGTTTAAAACTCACCAGAGGATGCCAGAAAATCTGCTTTCTCATTTCTTCCATTTCTAATACGTTCAAAATGCATCTTGAGAGGTAATGATTTTACTTTCTACAAAAGCCAGATGCCAGTGGGGTCAAACTATCCCTACATATATAACCTGATCCTTGATATACGTTCAAAATGCATCTTGAGAGGTAATGATTTTACTTTCTACAAAAGCCAGATGCCAGTGGGGTCAAACTATCCCTACATATATAACCTGATCCTTGATATCCTATTATCCTTCAAAATCACACGCTGTATACTTGATCTTATCTAGTATAAACACTAATCAATATTACTCCAGAGCAAAGTGTCTGATCAGAAAAGGAATGCCAGTTTTGTGGTGGGGCAACAAGTAACTGATGCACAGTGAATATGCTGCACTGGTACCCATGGAACGGCAGAATTGGAGGAGGGTCCCAGATACATGTGGGGGACCTTTATGTCTCATCAATAGGAGAACATGGAAAAGATTTGGACCTGATAAGTGGGTGCTGAATGGGCTGCAATCTGTACTTTTTGAGAGAATGCCCACCACAATGAGATAACAGATTCATCAATGTTATTGAAGTAGGGAAACATGCAATTTGAGGTCTTCATTAATACCTACTGAAATCTCTGAATAAGTCTATTCAGCCTTGGATTTTTCTATCACTGTCTTAGTCAGGGGATCAAGTGCTATGGATAGCAGAGGATTCCCTCTGCTATTTCTCGATGTAGGCTCAGTTAATTTTGAGAGCGATTGATTATACCAGCTTTTCCAGCAGGGTATTTAGAGATGCCAGAGAGCAGTAAGGGGGTTGAGAGAAAAGGGGTTTATACGTAGATAGAGATACCAGTTGTCATTTGGAAGTGACTTCGAGGTATAATGTGGAATGAATTGACTAGTGATGATAGAATCTTTGATAAAGGCAGTGATAGAATATTACAGATATGGCAGAGAGAGTCTGATAGTCTTAGGCAATATAACTGCTCCATAAATATCTGGTCTTGGTCTCTTCCTCTTGTATTTCACTGAAGCAAGTAAGAAAACAAGGTTTTATTAAGTTTCTGCCATATGCCAAGCACTGTTCTAAGTACTTCATAAATATATAACTCTGAAAAGTAGGTTATCCTCTTTTTATTATTATTATCCCCATTTTACAGATGATGGAACTGAAGCTAGTAAGTATCTGAAGCCAGATTTGAATCTAGTTCTTCCCGACTCAAGGCCTAACACTCCATCCATTGCCATGTTTAAGGTATTTGTGATTGTGTGCTTTGGAGCCCATGTACAGCATAAGATGATGTTCTGGGGATGATGTAATTCTTCACTGGGGCTGCTAGAAGTGCCCTGGCTAACACTTCTGCAAGCTCTGGGCCCCTCATTTTGGCTTCTCTTTATTATTACAATCTTCTGTAGCCTTTTTTGATGAGTATTTTTTCTTGAATAATTCTTGCTCTTCAAAGTTATGAATCCCTACTAAAGACTGGAGCTTGATTTCAAGTGACAGACCATGTTACCTATTATTATTTGTGGTTTTAAAACAATACATTTAACCATTAAAAAAATGGAATGATGCTGCCATACCCAATTTTTTTTGGCATCCTGTGTTTAACTCCTGTTTTTAGCATAGGAATTGGTGACCTTTGTCTGCAATCAGTGGCTCGTGAAAACTCCACATCCTCCACTATTTAACATACATGGGCACTTTCTTTTCCTAAAAGCCCAGCCTTTCTACTCACATACAAAGAGAGTTCTTATCAAATCTCCTTTTCCATCAAGTTTCAGGAGATCTTTGTAGGGCATTAAAGGCAATTGAAAAATGAATCCAATATAAGTGTCACCTGATATTTCTACTCACACTCCTGACATGTTTGTCTCCTCAAGAGAGATGGAAAGGCATCTGAACTACTCTACACTCCTATTGAGGATTAGATCTGTTTCCTTTCCCTTCCTTGTTTTTGGACATGATAGGAATGCTAGTGGGAGAACTAGTCCAAATTAGCATTTGTAGTCCCATGGGATTTTCATGTGGTTACAGCATCTCATGTGACCTGGCCATTGCCTGTTCTGATTTCATCTTAAAGGCATCTAATTTCTTTAAGTATTCTGTGGTAATAGCATAGAAATCCCCATATAGTTACAATCATGTGCTTCCCATTCCAACACATTTTTACCAGGTTTCTAGAGCCCTTCTACATTTTATTAATTTTCTTTTCAATCCAACATATTCATCCAACATATATGCATTCAGCACCAAATGAATGCAAATCACTGGTTAGGCACTGTGGAAAAAAATCCGAAGATTAAAGACCCAAATTCTTCTTGCATGGAACTTCCTATTTCAGTAGCCTCAGCTGATCATATGAGTATAGGGCAGAACTGTAATTTCTTTTGCTTTTGTTGGTATTCTCCACCACAACACTTCTGTGACTCTGAGGAAGAATCCTAAACTTTACACAGAGAAGTAATTTTTCATTTACTAGTTGTGACCCTGAGCAAGTCACTTAATCCTGTTTGCCTCAGTTTCCTTATCTGTAAAATAAACAGAAGAAGGAAATGACAAACCATTCTAGTATCTCTGCCAAGAAAACTTCAAATGGAGTCATAAAGAGTGGGACATGACTGAAAATGATGGAACAACAATTTACTGTGACTCTGACTCCAATTCTGAAGTCCCAAACTCTGTCCATTATTCCAAAATGCCTTTGATAACATGGCACAGTGAAATGGCAGTTTCCTAAAGTCTTTAGACTCCACATGTTTTCCATTGGAATCCCCCTCAGTACTTAGTCTATTTTGACTCAGTCTGAGATGGTAAACTCTGAAGAACCTTTATTTCAAAAAGGCTATAGGGGATGCTTAAATGTTTTCTTCCAGAAATCCTTCCCCATTTCCCACCCAAACTCTCCCCCCCGACCACAAACTAGATGTTTAGATCCCTTCTAATTCTCATGTTCTGTGAATCTGTGAGTTTCTTGACTGAGGTCACACAGCAATTCCATTGGATTTCTTTTTAGATAATCAACTTCTTTTCATCTAAAAAACAATGCAATTGAAACTCTGATGATAAATTCCAGATTTGCTTTTTCCCCTTAATAGTATCTAATTAAATTACATTCTGCTTCATCCCTTGATTTATGCCTTGTTCCGAGGTCAGAATTTTCTGTTTTGTTTTTTAAAGAAATAATTCAAAGTTTCCCATGTCCTTTGCAAGAACAGTCTATTCTCAATGAACTTTATATGTACCGGATCTCAAATCATAGGCTTAGAAATCTTTTCTATCTACAGATGTCAGTAGATTCTAGTACCTAGAAATTTGTTAAGAAATACATTTTAATTTATAAATTAGCATAGTGATGATAAGAAGTCCTGGAGGAGGGCAGACTCTTAGCATGTGGCTAATTTCTTCAGGATTGTTTAAAGGGCCCCAGAGAGAAAAATGACTTATGAATATAGAAAATATATAGGTGGGGGAAATGCTATTGTCCATTAAGTCATAGATTTAGAGATGGAAGAGACTTTTGAAGCCATTATATTCAACCCTCTCATCTTACAGATGAGGACCCTGACATTCAGAGATTACTTAACTTGGCCAAAGTGACATAAGTGATGGAGATAAGATTTGAACTCAATCCTTTGACTTCAGATCTGGTGCTCTTTCTATGTCACATTGTCCATTGTCACTTTGCTTCTATGTTTATTTGTAGCTGATTATAACTTGAACCTTTTTTGAAAAGCAACTTTGTGGGCTTGGAGTCAGGAGACTTGGGTGCAAATCCTGAAATCTTTTACCTATGTGGTAATGGTCAGATCCCTCTCCAAACCTTAGTTTACTTCTCTGTAAAATGGAGCAAGGTCTACTCAAGTTTATAATTTGCACTATCTATTCGTGAAGTTGTTTTTTGCAAACCTTAGAGCCTACATAAATGTCAGATTTTATAGATTTGGCATTTTGGTCCATTGTTTGCTGCGATGGGAAAAGGCTATTTTCTTACTTGGCAAGGCCACATTTATGTATTACAATTCCTGATTCATGGGAGCAAAACATTCTTACAGTGAAAACAGCAAAGTAGCATTCTTCCCATGGATAGCCAGAGGCTTGGAGGAAGGCAGCTTCTGCAAGCTCATGGTTATTTCTTGGGCTCACAAGTTGGTGGGGGTGGGTGGGAAAGGAAGAAGGCAGCCAGAAAGCCCAGAACTGTCCTGAACTTGGTGTTCACTGCTGAACAACACACTAATTAGCTGTTTTTTAAACAAACCATGAGAACCAGTTATGGAGTCCACTGAAATGCAACGCCAACTCCTTTAGAATATGGAGCTATAAAATTGATAAATAATTTCAGTTTAACCTCAGCAGAGGGAAGAACAAGGAACCATTTTTTACTTTATTTGAATATTGTAAATTGAACAATGGCTTTCCTTCTCTTTTAGGCACCCTGGGAATTCCTTAACTGGTCCTGATATGGAGCCAGAAGAGAACTTTGGAATTGAGCTGTTTTAAGTGGATGGAGGAGTTTAAAGAAATATAAAGTTCCTCACTAAGTGCAAGGTCTACTCAAGTTTACAATATCAGGGGCTAGGGATGGAGGGAGTCTTAACAGAACAACCCCCTCCCACTGAATATCAGGAACCCCAAGGCTTATATAATCAAATTCAGGGCTACTGAGACCTGATTTTGACCTAAAGCTTACTCAAGGGAATAATGAGCAGGGGCAGGCCTGGGTAAAATTGTGAGGTCTGGAGAAAAGACTATGGATGGTTTATTAACTATGGATGGTTTATTACAGGTCTCCCCAATCTGGATCCTTTTCCTTCTCATAATATGGAACCTATTCTTTTTTTTTCCTTTATCAAGACCTGTTCTTCCCACATGTGGTATGTGGTATGGTGGCCCATGCCTACAATTCTTGCTACAGGGGAGGCAAAGACTGATGGATTTTTTGAGCTGGGAAGTTATGAACTACTGCAGGGCTAAGCTGATTGAATGTCCTCAAAAATGTGGCCCCAAGGGTGGGACTCTAGGAGCAGAGGGTCACCAGGAGGAGTAAATTGGTCCAAGTCAGAAATAGAAAAAAATCTTTTAAACTAGTCAGCTAGTAGCAAGGGTTGTTCTAGGAGTGACTACTATATTTCTAGCCTAAGCAAGATAGGGAAATACAGTCTCAACCACACCCCCCCAAAAAAAAATTAAAAAACTTGCTCTCAAGAAAAGGTCCCTTACTAGTCACTAACACTTGAATGCTCATTTTCTTTTCTTTGTAATTTTGGTGTCAAGTGGGGTTAAGTGATTTTCCCAGGGTCATACAACTAGTAATTTTCTGAGGTCAGTTTTGAACTCATGTCCTCCTTACCCTAGGACTAGTGTGCCATCCACTGTGCCATACTGTGGTTCTCAGTATGAATTTTCTAACTGCTTCTTCGGTTTTTTCCCCCCTACATGAGTCTCTCTAGTCTGTTGTTCCCTTTAGGAGAAGAGTCTCTAATTATTATTTATAACTGGCTCTATCCTTTAGGGTTAATTTTTTTTCTTTCATTCCTTCTTTCTAGGACATAGCTAGAATCTTTATAATTTCCTTTCCCTCTCCATCTCTACTTCAAGTCTCTTTGTGTTTCTGGTCTGACATCAAGGAGGTCAGAGAGAGTCCTGGTCATTCTTTTGGAAGTGCCAAAAAAGTAGGATTAGTGTAGGTGCTAGGGAGGAGTCAGAGCTGAGTCCAGAGTCATTAAAAAATAGCTATGAAAAATACATACTGTATGTTGGAAGTAAACTTGAGGCCTGAAAACTTGAGAGTATGGCTGAAACCTGATTAAAATGTAATTGTGAAATGTTTAACAAAATAAATAAAAATACAATGCAACATGGATAATGTTAATTGATGATTTTCTAAGCTAATATATGGCCAGCAGGGATCCTTTCTGTTTGAGTTTGTTACTGTTATTGCTGTTCAGTCATGTTCAACTTTTCATGACTCCATTTGGGATTTTTCTTGGCAGAGATACTAGAATGGTTTGTCATTTTCTTCTCCAACTAATTTTATAAATGAGGAAACTAAGACAACTGGTTAAGGGACTTGCCCAGTGTCAAATAGCTAGTAAGTGTCTGAGGCCAGATTTAAATTCAGGTTCTCTTGACTCCAAGTCCAATGCCCTATCCACTGCACCACCTAGCCACTCTGAGTTTGTTACTATTGTACATATTGAAGGCAATAATAAAGGTACCTCTATTTTATCTAACTAGCTTTTCACCTGGATGTAGAGTTAGTAAATGTTTCAGATGCATCTTCCCAGGAACTTTGAGATACCTCTGAGCCTGGAAAAAGCTAGTCATATTCAGAATAATTCAAGGCTTGTGTTGGTGGAGTAGGGGGCTGTGTGGAACATTTAAGAGGCCCATAGTATTTCCAATTGAGCTACAACCACTGGCTCCCACTAGGCGGCACTATTTTGATACTCTGGTTATACTCTGCTTTGTGATCTCATTGATTTGGACCCTGCCTCCAAAATGCAGATTACAACCCATACATATCTGCCCAATTTGTGTAGTCCTTGTCCATGTGATGGAGGTCTTCCTCACTTTCTCCTGGCATCGGAGGATACGGGGGGGCACTGTGGCTATTTACCTGTCCCCTTTTGCTCAAGCCACAGTCCAGCCTGTTTTTTTTTTTCTTTCAGAAGCATGCTGTGCTCATTGCAGTTAATGTTCAATAACTTTTCTTGTTTCCTCTTTCACATTCCAGTATCTCCTCCAGGTAAGCCAAAAGGCAGAATGAAGCTATTATCCAGTCACTTCAAAAGAAACCATTTCTTTAATCTACTACATGAGATTAGGAAACCAAGCACATTTGCTTACATCTGAATACGTTCAACATGCACTGATGGGAAACCACAAACATAAAAAGCTTCTTTGCAAAATAAATAAATAAAAAATTAAAAAACACTCAACAAAAATCCATCGTACTCATGTTTTGTATTGATATTGTTTGCATTGGTGTATCTGTCAGATTTATTTCAGTATTTTAAATATATACCAATTTTTTTATTCTTCTTCAGCCCTACTACTTCAACAACATGCATAATTCTTATAAGTTTGCACCAAACCATATATTGGTATCTTTTATACAAGGTTTAAGACCCCAAAATTGGAATGTAAATTAAATTTTAACACACCAAATCATTTATCATTGAATGTTTGATTGCAAATCACTAAACTAGAATGTGTGGGAGATAACAGAGGAAGAGAAGATACCCAAACAGTGCCAAGCTAGCTTCTATTGATAGGATTCTCACTGCCTCAAACAGACAGTGAGGTGGTTCATTGAATAGAGCATTGGGGCTGGAGTCAGGAGGACCCAAGTTCAAGTCCAGCATTAAACACTCAGTAGCTATTCTGTTTGTTTTAATTCTTTGGAGAAGGAAATGACAAATCATTCTAATATCTTTGCCAAAATATATCCATGAACAATACTGGCATGTAATGGTTCTTAGGGTTATGAAGAGCCAGACACTCCTCAGCTATTAAACAACCAGAAAGTCTAAGAATCTAGTTGAAGGTCTCCAGTGCATTGGATATTTCCTTTATAAAGGGTTTATGGGAGGACACACACAAAGATGAAAAGATGAGAGTAGGTTGCAAACTGTACCCTTAAAGGAACTATTCATACCAATGAAAATAATATTATATACTGAACTGTTAAAGTATGCTGAATCCTTTTGTAAAGCAAATAATCCCAATTTCTATATGTTGAATTGCTCAAAGCAGGGCATGTTTATATCTATAGGTATGGTCCACATTACATTTTCTTTCCATTAATCCAATACCAGTGTGAAGGCAGTAGTACTTTAATTTGATGCAAAGATAAATGTATGTTTTGCAAAGGAAGGAAACTTGGGTGAATAAGATAAGAGTAGCTGTATACTACACGAAGTTGACAGAAGTGTATAAAAGATATGATGACTGATGACAGAGGAACTCACTTTGGGGAAGTATGGAGAGCAAGGAGAAATTTTGGAACTCCAAAAAATGAAAATGATCCATAGGTAGATATCACAGTGAGATCATGGAAAGGTAGAAATACAATTCACAGAAATCAGAGAACCTGGCTTCAAATCCTCTCAGATATACAACTTATATGATCTGGAGCTTACTTAATCCTCCTGGACCCAAGTTTCTTCATCTCTAAAACAAGAGGTTGGTATTATTTGGCCTTTGAGGTCTTTTCTAGATCTATTCTGTTAGAAACCTCATCCAGTAAAGATCAGGATGAATGCTGTTTTAGGATTCCCTGACAAAGAGGGTAATTAACTTTGACTTTAGTAAGAGATATCTCTTTTTCCCACCTACCCAGAGTATGCACTGGGGATATGACAGAAAGTCTGTTGAGACTAGTCAGATGTAAATGATCATTATTCTCTTCTGCTGATTTACATGGTGACAAATGATAGGACTAGAAAGAATTCTGAAATTGTTGCTAGAGATAATGACATGCTAGGAAAGAAACTAGGCTGGCCACTGATGGTTTCATTACTGATTCTGATTAAAGAACCTTTGGTAGAGAAAGGCAGATATGAAAATGAATAACTGACTTTAAACAATTATGAGAATAAGATTTGGATTTTTATGACAAAGGCTTAAAATATAGGCATGATACTCTAAACAGAGATAGGGTACATCATAGAAAAACTGAACGAATATAGGTGGAGTAAAATAAATCTGATAAGCAGTTTTCTTCCTCCTTTTTATTTCTTATATCTTGACATTAGTCACGTCTGACTCTTTGGGTCTTTCTTGGCAAAGATATTGGAGTGGTTTGTCATTAATGGAATGGTTTGTAAAACGTCCTACACATATCTCTATATCTTGCTTGATCAAGCTGGATACTATACAGCAGGGATTCTTTTTTTGGCACCCTCAAGGAACACATCTTTTAATTAAAGAATCAACATGAAGGGGGAAGGCATTAGCATTTGCATTATAAATACAAGTTATGCATCTTATCTTATTTTTTCAATTCATTTTTAGTAGTATTTTATTTCCCCAAATATATGTAAATATAGTTTTCTACATTCATTTCTGTAAAATTTTGTGTTCCATTTTTTCTCCTTTCCTTTACACCCCAAGACAACAAGCAATTTGATACAGATTAAACATGTAAAATTCTTTTAAACATATTTGTAATGTTATGTAAGAAAAGCAGATCAAAGGGGGAAAACTACAAGAAAGAAAAAGCAAACAAACAACAGAAAAAGATGAAAATACTATGCTTCAATCAACATTGAGTCTCCATAGATCTCTCTTTCTCTGGATGTAGATGGTATTTTCCTTCCCAAGTCTGTTGGAACTGTTTTGGATCATTGCATTGCTGAGAAAAGTTAAGTCCATCATAGTTGATCATCCTATAATCTTGCTGTTACTGTGTACAATATTCTCCTGATTCCGCTCACTTCACTCGGTCAGTTCATGAAAGTCTTTCTAGACATTCCTGGAATCAACCTACAGAGGGATTCTTAATCTTTTTTGTGCCATGGACCTTTTGTACACAAATGTTTATAGCAGCTCTTTTGGTTGTGGCAAAGACCTGGACAGTGAGGAAATGGTTAGCAGTTGGGGAATGGTTGAATGAATTGTGGTATATGATTGTGATGAAATACTATTGTGTTATAAGAAATGATAAGCAGTATAGTTTCAGAAAAACTTGGGAAGTTTTATATGAGCTGACACAAAGTGAAGTAAGTAGAAACAGCAGAACATTGTACACAGTGACAGCAATATTGTAACAATGGCCAACTGTAAAGACTTAGCTACTTGATCAAAACAATAATCCAAGACAATTCCAAAGAACTAATGATGAAAAATGGTATCCATCTTCAGAAAGAATTGATAAATTCAGAGTACAAATCGAAGTATTACTTTTTTCATTTTTTTATTTTTATTTCTCCATATATAGATCTTTTTAAAAATATAGCTAATGTGGATATATGTTTTGAACAACTTTACATGTATAATTGATATTCCTTGTCTTTTCAAGGAGTGTGGGAAGAGTGAGAGAAGAGAGAATTTGAAATGCAAAATTTTAAAAAAAGGAAATTTAAATGTAATTGGGAAATATTTCATAAAATAAATAATTAAAAAAAAACTATTCTTTGTGAATAGTGGCTATCTCCTACTCCTGAAATGCTTTGCCTTCTCTTCTCTGCCTCCTTCAAAATTCAACTTAAGCCCTACTTTCTGCAGAAAGCTTTTCTTATCCCTCTTTCTCTGTTGGTGTTTTCTCCCTGAGATTATTTTCTGTTTTATGTTGAATATATTTTACATGTGTAAATTTTCACATTCTGTATCTCCCCATTAGAATGTGAGCTCCTTAAGAGCAGGGACCATATTTTTCAACTATATTTGAATCCCCAATGTTTAGTATAGTACTTGGTAAGCCTTTAATAAAATGCTCATTGACTGACTAAAAAAAAGTACTGAGTCAACATAGTATAATCAAAACCAGGACAAAGCAGATCAAACAAATACCAAAAAAGTAGTATCATTATATTGTCCTTTAGGTTAGACTGGAAGTTCCTTCAGAGTAGGAAATTTCATTCTTTGAATTTATTATCTCCAGAGTCAAGTCTGGTGCTTGGCTGATAATAAGTACTTAATAAATGCTTCTTGATTGATAAACTGTAGGAAAACCACATTCATATTTTATATACTTTTCAACAAAATCAATTATGCAACTTTGTGGACAAGATGAATGGGCTAGCTCAGTGGTGTTAAACTCAGAAGTGGAGACCACTAAATTATACATAAAAACCCCCGAGGGCCACATATTGACTTAGAAAACTATCCATTAATTCCAGAAATTAAACCAGCACATTAAAATTAGAAAGGAACTATATTTTAAACTGGTCCAGGTTGTAGTAGGAAGTATTGTGGGCTACATGTGGCCTGTGGGACACTTCAAATAACTTCATGCAATCTTGTGCTACACTGAACTGTATAACATCTAGAAAAAGGAAAGTAATACCCTTACTCTGCTTTGGCTTGGTCACAGCAGATCTGGAGCACTGTAGTGCTTAGTGCCACAATTTAAGAAGGACATCAGTCAACCCAGAGAGACACCACAATAGAGAATTTCCTGCAAGGTGACTTAGAGCCATTAATGACTAATATCCAGATCTGGTCAATCAACTGGTTGATCTGGGTAAGTCACTTCACTGTTTACTTTGCTTCCTTATTTGTAAAATAAGCTGGAGGAGGAAATGGCAAATGACTTAATATCTGCCATGAAAACCTCAAATGGGGTCACAAAGAGTTGGATAAAACTGAAACAACTGAACAACAATAACAAGTATTATGTAGAAAAAATTGCATTTATTCTGCTAGGGTAGAAGTTGGAAAAAAGATGGATTTAAGACTGAAAGGAAAAATTTTCTAGAGATCTCTAAAAGTGAAATGGATTGACACATGAGGGAGTGGGTTCCCTTTCACTAAAAGTCTTCAGATAAACGTTAGAATTCAGGGCCAAATGGAGCCTACCACCTGTTTTGTTATGGCTCATGAGATAAGAACATCGCATCTATACAATTATCTACCTATATATAAATATATATGTATGTAAATATGCACACACATTTAAAAAAAGTTTTATTGTATTTAAAAATATAAAATCCATTCTCATGCAGTGGGAGAGATTTGGCCCTTGGACAAACTAGACTCTTAGGCAAAATGGATATTGAAAAAGGGAGTTTCCTTGATGAGATCTGGGTTGTATCGGATTAGCTATTCTCTGAGATATCAATAGCTGCAATTATTGAATCTAAGTTGATTCCAGTCCTAATATATTTTTAGGGGGAGGGATTATGCAAGGGGCTACATGGATATAAAGAGACTAAAATGTCAATCTTCAGTTTTTAAAGCTCACCACATGCATAAAACAAAAATAGAAATCAATCTCAAATCAGGACAAAAAGGGAAATGACATAAAATTTTATTTCTTCACCTAGCTTGTTGATATTTCTCACTTGGATCAGTTCTATGTCTTGGGTAATAAAATTTCCTAAGATTTATTTGCCTTTTTAAAAAATTTTTAGGATAGGTTGGAGAGAGATGGAGTCTGGGAGACAGAGCTTTCTTTGGCAACTTGCATGCTGAATTCTCAGTAGGTGCCGAGGAAGTAGGATTTCTCAAAACCTAGGGTAGGAAGAAGTATTTTCCTTTCACATGTGAATGAACATCTGCCAGCAGTTATAGGCTGCTGATTTAGCCATCAAGATTGTATGTTTGCTTTTAGAGTGTGATCATTCTTTTTTCTGACAATGGGATCCCAGTCAGCTGGAGGATTTTTTTTGGCCTTCCTACTCAGTAGATAAATGACTATTATGGCCTAGAATAATGTTTTCTTCTTTTCCTCACTGGGTCTCCATGATTCCTGGAGAGGAAATGATTGGTGCTCACCCACCTTGGACCCCAATTAGAAGAGGGCAGCCCAAAAAAAACACTGTTCCTCATGGAGAGGGGCTTCTTGGGGTAGGCAAATCATAAGGCAGCTAGTAATAGAGCTGGACAAGTCTCCAGAAGGTTAACTCTGATACTCAATTGGAACTGAGTCCTGACCAAGTGGAAATGGCTTATCTGTATTAGCCAGGCCCTTGGAGTCACTTCAAATAGTAGTTAAAAGAAATGCTATAAGTGGATTAGCCCTAGAGATTAGTTTGAGTATCCTGTGTTGAAAAGCTTGGATTTTCTTCTCTCCAGAGACCCACAGGATTTGCTACAGGGACCTGGATTCCTAACAGGTTTTGAAGCAGCTGTCACACAGAACTGACTTAAACAGGCAACAGCGGTATTCCTAAAAGCAACCTACTCAGGCGAGGAGCATCAGTTCCTAGGAAGTTTGGATGAGATTCAAAGGAAACAGGTGCCATTTGGTTGGTTTCCTTTTGTACAAAAATTTATTTGTTTGGATTTATTTTCCACTTACTCTCCAGACTTGATTAGAAAACAGGACTGATATAAAGTGTTCTTACTTATTGTAACCTTCTACTCATTCATAATAAGCATCTATTCTTTCATACACACTTGGATCGTCCTCCTGTGGATGAAGTGATCTAGCCTGCCACCCCTTAGATGCAAACCTTGAGTTTCTGTGACTATAGTTAAATATCATCTGGTAGTCAGCCATTCTGGACATTAGCCTCTCTGAAATTAACTAGGTCAAAGCTGCTTAAACTGTGGGTCATAGACCCCCACATAACTGAATGTGGGGGTCACAAAATTATGATATATTATCAGTGTTTGATTTGTATACCTATTTTATATACCTTTTCTTTTCTTTATTAAAGATTTTCTTTTTTTATTAAAGGCTTTCTTTTCTTTTCTTTTTTTATTAAAGGTTTTCTTTTTTTAATTAAATGCTTCCTTTTCTTTTTTTATTAAAGGTTTTTTTTAAATTAAATGCTTCCTTTTCTTTTTTTATTAAAGATTTTGATTTTCAAAACATATGCATGGATAATTTTTCAATATTAATTCTTACAAAGCCTTGTATTCCAATTCCCCATTATCCTTACCCTCTCCCCCAGATAGCAAGAAATCCAATATATGTTAAACATGGTAAAATATATGTTAAATCCAATATATGCATGCATACTTATACAATTAACTTGCCACACAAGAAAAATCAGATCAAAAAGGAAAAAAATGAGAAAGAAAATAAAAACAACAAAAAGAGTGAAAATGCTATTTTATGATCTATATTCAGTTCCCACAGTCTCTGGGTATAGATGGATTTCTTCATCACAAGATCATTGGAACGAGGCAGCTAGGTGGTGCATTGGATAGAGCACCAGCCTTGAAGTCAGGAAGACCTGAGTTCAAATCTGGCCTCAGACACTTAACATGTCCTAGCTGTGTTACCCTGGGCAAGTCACTTAACCCCAATTGCCTCAGCAAAAAAGCAAACAAAAAATTTACAAGATCATTGGAACTGGTCTCAATCATCTCATTGTTGGAAAGAGCCACATCTATCAAAATTGATCGTTGTAAAATCTTGTTGCTGTGTATAATTATCTCCTGATTCTGCTCGTTTCACTTAGTATCAGTTCATCTCAGTTTCTGAAATCATCCTGCTGATCATTTCTTATAGAAAAATAATATTCCATAACATTCACATATCATAACTTACTTGGCCATTCTCCAACTGATGGGCATCCACTCAGTTTCCAATTTCTTGTCACTCATGTAAAAATTTCTTGGGCAAAAAGGGGTCATGAGTAGAAAAAAAAAGTTTAAGAATCCCTGAGCTAGGTGAGGCTCCTACTTAGACGACAAGTGTAATGTCAGTAGCCTTGCAGATGACTTTTCTGACTTGCTTATTCTCTGCTGAAAACCTTTAAGAACTCAGGATCTTGTCCATGGTACAATATATTGAATTTAGTTATTGATTGAGAGGGATCTTAGAGTACAGTGAGCTTAATTTCTTTATTTTATAGATGAGAAATTTGGGGCATAAAATGTAACTCCAAATTACATAGTTAGCAAGCGTCTGAGGTGATATTTCATCCTAAATCTTTCTGATTTCAAGTTTATCAGTCTATTTTTATATCATGTATGCTACCTTCTGAGTAGGACTTTATTAGCAGTTCAGTGATTCACAGAACATTGTTTTTGGATTTTAGAGATAAATTAGACTAATTTCTCATTTTGCATGTGAGGGAATTGAAAGTCAAAGCAGGAAAGGGTTATTATTTCAGGCTGTATTATAAGCTGGTGGCAGAAGGGGGCCTAGAACACAGAGCTATTGCTCTCTCTACTACATAGACTCTCCATTACGTCCTGGGTACAAGTATACCAGAAAGATTGAATCCCTTCTAGTTCATTGTTTCAGGATGACAAGGTAGTAAAAAAGATTAATAGAATCTCAATTTGTATCAAAGAGAAACTGAGTCCTGAGTAAGAGCAGGGATGTCTTCCTCGATCAGATAGTATATGAAGCCATGATCTGTGTTATGTTTAACATAGGTTAGATATAAAATAGAGATGTTGTCAGGCTATATTTGGAAAACGTGTTCCTTCCTGGGTATATCCCATTTTGGGATAGTCATGACAATAGGACAGGATCCAGAAAAGGGCTACAGGATAGTGAGAGGATTGGAAACTATTTCACGTGAGGAGCAGTTGAAAGAATAAAGTCCATGTTTCATTTTAGAGAAGAAAAAGCTAGAACTAAGACAAATATCAATCAGTGAATGTTTATTAGATTTTCATATATGTCAGGGACTGGATAAGAGATAATTTTAAGTTTTTGAAAAGCTATCCTATGATATTAGAATCAATCCATCATGGAGCCTCTTGATTGGAAGAGGTCTCAAGGGCCATCTGGTTTAGTGGGGTCAAACTCAAAAAGAAATAGGGGCATTGAACCATACACAAGAGTAGCTAGGTGGCTCAGTAAAAAAGGCACTGGGCTTGGAATCAGGAAGACTCATCTTCATGAGTTCAAATCTGGCCTAACACACTTAACCCTGTTTGCCTCAGTTTTCTCATCTGGAAAATGAACCGAAGGAAATAGGAAAACACTTCAGTATTTTTGCCAAGAAAACCCCAGATGGGTGGAATGTGACTGAAATAACTCAACAACAAGAAAATATACATAAGGATATAAGACCATACATTCATATTATCATTATTTTATTATGCTTTTATACATTTTGTTAAATGTTTCCTAATGACATTTTTATCTGGTTCAAGTTGCACTTTTGAATGTTGTGAGTTGAGTGCTTGATTCCTGTGACTAAATTTGACCTCTACTTGAATTACATCTTTTTACAACACAGCCAATGTGTCATCACACAATCTTTACTTGAAGACCATAAATGAAAGGGAACTCAATGCCTCTCAAAGCTGCCCATTCTACTTTTAGGTAACTTTGCTTATTAAGAAGTTTCTTCTTATGTTACAGCTAAATCTGCCTTTAAGTAACTTCTACCCATGGCTAGGGCTTTCTAAAGCCTAACAGTATAAGCTTAGTGCTTCTTCCCTGTGGCACTTTGAAGTACTTGAAGAAAGCTCTCATCTCCCTCCCAAGGCTTTTTTTATGCTAAATATCCCCATATTATCTATTTTCCTTATATGGCTTGCATTAAGAAGTCTGCACCATCCTAGCTGCCTGCTCTTCCCACTTAATAGCTTATAAATGTTCCTACTGAAATGTAGCAGCCAGACATGAACTAAAAGTGGGATTAAACTGCATCTGCCTGAAATGAGAACGCAGACCTCAGATGAACTGATGGAAGTTATGGAAAGACAGATTTTAGCTCATAATCAGGAAACATTTTTTAACAATTGGGTCTACCCACGAGTAGAATAGGCCAACTTGGGAGGGAGTAAATTTTTCATCACTGCAAGTCTTCAAGTGAGAAATAGCTGTTAAGTTATTTATTTTTCTTTTTAAAATTTTAATAATATTTTATTTTTCCAATTATATGAAAAGACAATTTTCAACATTCGTTTTTGGAAAGATTTTGAGGTCCAAATTTTTCTTCCCTCCCTTTTTCTCTCTCTCCAAGAAAGCAATCTGATATAGGTTATACATGTTCAACCATGCAAAACATATTTCCACATCAGTTATGTTATGAAAGAAGAAATATATCAAAAGGAAAAAAAATCCATAAAAATAGTACTTCAGGGTAATCAAAGAGTATCAAGATTCCAGGCCTGGATCTACTTCTCACTGATTCTGTGACCATGGAGAAGGCACTTTTCTATTAGTTTCATTTTCTATAAAATAAAAAAAATTAGTGCCTCAATTACTGAGGGTTTTGTAAGAATTTATTTATTTATTATTATTATTGTAATTAAAGCTTTTTATTTGAAAAACATGTGTATGGGTACTTTTTCAACTTTGACCCTTGCAAACAAAGCTTTCTGTTACAAATTCCGCGCCCCCCCCCCATCCCAGCCGCCGGGGGGGGGGGGGGGGGGGACGTCCACTGCGTGTTAATTGTTAAAATATTTGACAAATAGAATGTGTGTATACATATTTTTACAGTTATCTTGGTGTGCAAGAAAAGTCACATCTACAAGAAAAAAAAATATGAGAAGGGAAACACAATGCAAGCAAACATCAATTGAGAGCATGAAAATGTTATGTTGTCCACATTTCACATCCCTCTCTCTGGGTGTATATGGCTTTTCTCACTGAATAGTTGAAACTGGTTTGAAACATCTCATTGTTGAAGAGAGCCATGTCCATCAGAATTGATCATCATATAGTCTTGTTGTTGCCTTGTATAATGATCTCCTGGTTCTGCTCATTTCGCTCAGCATCAGTTCCTGCAAGTCTCTCCAGGCCTCTCTGAAATCGTCCTGCTAGTCATTTCTTACAGAACAATAATATTCCATAACATTCATATACCATAATTTATTCAGTCATTCTCCAATTGATGGGCATCCATTCACTTTCCAGTTTCTAGCCACTACAAAAAACTGCCACAAACATTCTTGCACATGTGGGGCCCTTTCCCTCCTCTAAGATCTCTTTGGGATATAGGCCCAGTAGAAATACTGCTGGGTCAAAGGGTATGCACAGTTTGATAACTTTTTGAGCATAGTTCCAAATTGCTCTCCAGAATGGTTGGATCCGTTCACAGCTCCACCAACAATGCATCAGTGTCCCAGTTTTCTCACATCCCCTCCAACATTCATCATTATCTTTTCCTGTCATTTTAGCCAATCTGACAGGTGTGTAGTGGTACCTCAGAGTTGTCTTAATTTGGATTTCTCTGATCAATAGTGATTTGGAGCACCTTTTCACTAGGTTTTTGTAAGAATTAAATAAGAAAATACATTTTGTGAAGAAGTTTTCAAAACAGTGAAGTTTTGAAATTGGAAGCCCAAGAGTATTATCTTTATTTGTCTCTTTCTAGGTAATATTATTAGTATTATAGTATAACATTGAAGATATATAGTAATGGAGAGTTTCAGTTGATTGAATGTTAGGTAAACCAGAATTGATTGTGCTGCCTTGGAATATAAAATTATATAAAGATTAATTATAATGTCAGTGTATACAGTGAGCTCCACCAAATGATTATTTGGAGAAAGCATACTACTGAAATATAATCCTAAAAGTGACTAATAAAAAATTTATAAATGACTATAAAATAAGTAATAACAATCTCTCTGTGTGTCTCTCTCTTCTCTCTCTCTCTCTCTCTCTCTCTCTCTCTCTCTCTCTCTCTCTCTCTCTCTCTCTCTCTCACACACACACACACACACACACAAAATTGACCACAAAGCTTCTAGTTAGAAATTAGCTTATACCACTCAAATAACTGTAAAAAATCTGCAAAGCTGACATATAAATCATAATGATTTTACCTTTTAATCAGCTGTTTTCATGAAAAGTTAAAATAAAAACAGAGGTTACTAGCAAAGATCTTGCTTTTCCCTTTTTCTGAAGAGCAAAGTTTTAAAGAGATGGAGAAGGTTCATTTCTTACAAGCAAAATAAAACTGAAAATATTGATTGTATGCATTAGCAAACCTGTATATAGAGATGAAACACAGAAAGTCTTAGTTTAGCTTTCTATTCTGAGTTGGCCTGGGCATGTCAAACATACAGTGAGTCACTGTTGGTTCTGTATTTACAGAAACAGGATCACCAAGATCTTTAATCTTGTACCAAAAGTGGGGAAACTTATGCTTGGATGAAAAGGAAAGGTTGCTGACAGTGAATGATGGGAAAGCCATTTAAAAACCAGATCATCAAAGGAGCCTGGTATAGTCGAATAATTGAATATTGTTTAAAAAATCTCAGAACATTTTCTTTCCCATGTCTGAAGTTCATTTTCTTTTCTTTCCACATCTTCGATTGTAGTTCATGATTTAGTAGGAACACCTTACTTACTGACTTGGTCTATCAGAGGGACCTATCCCAATCTTGCCAAGCAGGATGGTTGAGGAGAACATACCATCTAAAGAATTTCTTTAGAAACTATAGATATGTAGCCTGGAGCAAAGAAGACAAGTATTAGGATGGGGCAGACATGATATCTTCAGTCATTGAAGGTTATATCCTAAAGGGTAAGCTTTTGACTTTATCTTTTTAACTCTGGAAAGAGAATTAGGAACTATGATTACAGAAAGGTATATAAAGACTTGATATAAGGGAAAAGATTGTCTCTCCTTAGAAGACTTCATTGAGATTGAATGACCACTTTTCTGGGACATTGTAGAATTGATTCCCAATGAGCTAGAGATTGGTCTGAACTTCCTTTAAGATGCCAATTCAGATTCTGCATTTTCCAAAGGCAAATCAACATTTAGTGAGCATCCCTTATGGGCTCAGAAATATACCAATTCTTTTTTTAAGAGTTGATTCTTTATATATATATATATATATGTAATATATATATATACATAAAATTTTATTTATTTAAAATTTTACCCAGTTACATTCAAAGCAAAATTTGCTTTACATTTGTTTTTAAAATTTTTGAGTTTTAGGTTCTCTCCTTTATCCCCACCCACAATTAAGAAACAACATATGAAGTTATATAAAACATTTCCATAGAAGTCAAGTTGTGAAAGAAAACATAGATCTCTCACACTAATGAAAAAACCTTCAAGAAAAATAGTGAGAGAGAGAAGAGAGAAGAGAGAGAGAGAGAGAGAGAGAGAATGCTTCTATCTCTATTTAGACATAACCAGTTCTTTCTCTGGGTATGGATAGGATTTTTCATCATAAGTCCTTCAGAGTAGTCATGGATGATTGTACTATTGAGAATAGCAAAGTCATTTACAACTGGTCATCTTAGAACATTGCTATTACTTTTATACAGTACATTTCACTTTGCTTGAGTTCATAAAGGACTTTCTGGGTTGTTATTTTTCTGAGAGCATCCTGCTCATCATTTCCCATAGAACACTAATGTCACAAGCACATACTACAGTTTATTAAGCCATTCTTCAATTAATGGGCACCCCCTTAATTTCCATTTTTCCTCTAAGAAGAGAGTTGCTGTGAATATTTTTTTGTACATATAGGTCATTTTCCTTTTTTTTCCTGAATATCTTTTGGTATTCGTGCCTAGTAATGATGTTGTTAGGTCAAAGGATATGCATGAATTTATAGGTCTTTGGACACAGATCATATCTTTTGATCATTTATCAACTGGGGCACGGCTCTTATTTTTTCATACATACACACACACACATATGTAAATTTGATTCAGTTCCTTCTATGTCTGAGAAATGAGCTCTTATCAGAGAAACTTGCTTCAAAATTTTTTTTACAGTTACTATAGTAACTGTATTTCCCCTCATTTGTTCTCTCTCTCCTTTCACCAGGTCCCTCCTCAAAAGTGTTATGGTACTGACCACTCCTTTTACCAATATGCCCTTTCTTTTATCACTTCCCATTCCCATATTCCATTCTCGTCTATTTTCCTGCAGGGTTAGATAGATTTTTATACCCCTATTCAGTATGTATGTTTTTTTCTCTTTTAACCAATCCTGATGAGAGTAATGTTCACTCCCCCTCTTTCTCCTCCATTGTAAAACTTTTTTCTTGCCTCTTTTTATGGCAGATAATTTACACCATTCCACTTCTTCTTTTCTCTTTTTCCCCAGGACATTACTCTCTCACATCTTAATTTCATCATTTTTTAAAAAAAGATATTATGTCTTCATATTCAGATGCCTCTGCCTTCTGTCTCTATATATTCTTTTTAACTGCTAAAATAATAAGAAAGTTCTAATGAGTTACAAATACCATCCTCCCATGTAGGAACATAAACAGATAAATATCCCTTATAATATCACTTCCTGATTACCTCCTTATGCCTCTTTCCAGAGTCTGGTATTTGCAAATCAAATTTTCTATTAATCCCTAGGTTTTTTTTTTTTTTTTTTTTTTTTTTTTTTTTACCATGAATGCTTTGAAATCCTCTGTTTCATTGAATGACCAACTTTTCCTCTGAAGGATTATACTCAGTTTTGCTGGGTAGATTCTTAGTTGCAATCTTAGTTCCATTGCTCTTTGGAATATCATATTCCATGCTCTCTGGTCCTCTAATGTAGAAGCTGCTAACTCTTGTGTTATCCTGACTGTGACTCCACTATACTTGAATTGTTTCTTTCTGGATACTTGAAATATTTTCTCCTTTACCCGGAAGTTCCAAAATTTGGCCATAATATTCCTGGGAATTTTCATTTTGGGATCCTTTTCAAGAAGTGATTGTTGGATTCTTTCAATTTCTATTTTGCCCTGTGGTTCAAGAATATTAGGACAGTTTCCTTATAATTTCTTGAAAGATAATGCCCAGGCATTATCATGACTTTCAGGTAGATCAATAATTTTAAAATTATCTCTCTTGGATCTATTTTTTAGGTCAATTGTTTTCCTAATGAGATAGTTCACATTTTTTCTTCTTTTTTTCATTTTGCTTTATTGTATCTTGATTTCTTATAAAGTCATTAGCTTCCATATACTCAATTCTATTTTTTAAGGAATTATTTTCCTTAGTGAGTTTCTGTACCTCCTTTCCCAAATGACCAATTTTACTTTTTAAGGCATTCTTCTCTTCCTTTTTTTTTGTATTTCCTTTGCACCACTCTCAATTCTTTCCCTAAGTTTTCCTCTATTTCTTTTACTTGATTTTCAAAATCCTTTTTGAGCTCTTCCATGGCCTGAGACCAATTCTTGTTTTCCTTGGAAGCTTTGGATGTAGAAGCTTTGACTTATCATCTTCTGAGGGTGTATTCTGATCTTCCATGTCAACATAATAACTTTCAATGGTCAGAACCTTTTTCTGTTGTCTGCTCATTTTCCTAGCCTATTAATTTGCTTTTAACTATTTGTAGCAGGGCTCTGTTTTTAGGGTAAGGGTGCCCTGTTTCAAACTTCAGGGGTTTTGTGCAGCTATTTTCAGAAATTCTTCTAGGAACTTGGTCACAAGCATTCTTTTCTTCCTTAGAGCTGTTAGAAGAATTCTCCTTCTCTTTCATCCTTCTTCTCCCTCTCTCCCTCTCTGGGGCTGTCCTTATATAGCCTGCACTGGGACTGGACTTTCTCCCCATTGCCACAGATCCTTTCTGCTGACCTTCTAAGACCTCCCTGGTGCCCTTAGCGGAGAGGTCTAGAAACTTCCAGCACTACTGCTAATTCAGAGGTCTCTCCTTACTGCGGCTGGAGTCTGGGCCAGACTAAGGCTGGGGCTGGGGCAGTGTCTGAGTCTAGTCTAGACTGGGGATGTGCTGCAAGACCTGTTCTATGGTTGCATGCTGGGCTCCCACCATGGTTTTACAGACCTTTTTCAGGTCCTCTTTGATGTCTCTGGACTGAGGCATCTGGAAGCCTCCTATTGACCTAAGTTGCCTTCAGCTGGAAAATGTTATACTCCATCTTTTTTGAGTGTTCTGATGCTCTAAAACTTTTCAGTGTGATTACTTAAAGGAATTCGTAGCTGTTTGAGGGAGAGTTGGGCTCTTGCTCTATCTCCTGAAAGAGATTACCAAATGAAAACTCCAAAGGATATCATAGCCAGAATCTAGAGTTTCCAAATCAAGGAGAAAATATTGATAACAGCCAGAAAGAGGTAATTCAAATATGGAACTACAGTCAGGATCACTTAAGATTTAACAGTTTCCACATTAAAAGATTCTAGGCTTGGAATGTAATATTTTGGAGGACAAAGGAACTAGGATTACAACCAAAAATCACCTACCCAGCTAAATTGAATATAATCCTTCAATGGGAAAATGGATATTTAATGCAATAGTGAACTTTCAAATATATCTGATAAAAAGCCTACAGCTGAATAGAAAATTTGACTTTCAAGCACAAAAATCAAGAGAAGCATGAAAAGGTAAATATGAAAGACAAATGCTGGGGGGCGGAGCCAAGATGGCAAACTGCAGACAGCGTCCTCTGTGAGCTCCTGAGAACTTCCCTCAGACCCAGACAAATTGAGCCTCCAAATTGATTCTGGAGTGAGGGCTCCACCAAACACTTGGACTACAACGCACTTCTATCAAATATCTACTTTGAAAGAACTTCTGAGGTCAGTTTTAGACGGGCAGGGGATCGAGCAGCTCCCAGCACTCAGACTCCAGTGTGCAGCTGGGGTGCAAATTCGGGCAGGTGCTTTGGCAGGTCTACCTTTGATAAAGGGTGGATTGAGATCAGCTGAAAGTGTGGTCCTAGTGCGAATCTAGCAAGATCAGCCCCAGACCAGAAGTCAACTAGGCAAATTGCCCCAGAGCAAATTGAAATTGCTGCTGCAGAATTCCCTCCTGGTGACTGATACCTCTGCTGAAAATCATGAGCAAGAAGAAGAGAGTTCTCACCATAGACAGCTTTTATAGAGAGAAACTAAAGAAGTCCCCAGATCCTGAGATTCAGAAAACAATCCCAGATAAAGCCACAAAGGTGGACTTAAGCTGGTCTCCCTTTCTGAAGGCTTACCTGGAAGATTGCATAAAGAATCTCAAAAGAGAGCTAGAAGAAGATTGGGGAAATAAATTGAGAGCAGTGCAAGAAGGAAATATCGCCCTGCAACAGAGATGTGAAAAACTGGAAAATAAGTCTGGTGAATTGGAAAAGACAACAATTCACTAAAAAACAAAATTGGTGAATTGGGAAAAAGACAACAATTCACTGAAAAACAAAACTGGTGATTTGGAAAAAGTCACCAAATCACAAGAAAATAAAAATAGTGAATTGGTAAAAGACAACAATTCACTGAAAAACAAAATTGGTGAATTGGAAAAAGTCACCAACTCACTAGAAAATAAAAATAGTGAATTGGAAAAAGATAACAATTCACTGAATAACAAAATTAGTGAATTGGAAAAAGACAACAATTCACTGAAAAATAAAATTGGCAAAATGGAAAAAGAATGCAATGAACCAAAAAATTCAATTGGCCAGTTACAAAAGGAGCTAAAAAAGATAGCTGAAGGAAATAATACCTTAAAAATTAAAATTGAACAAATTGAAATGAATGACTCAATAAGACTTCAAGAATCAGTCAAACAAAAACAAAAAAATGAAAAAAATAGAAGAAAATATGAAATATCTCCTAGGAAAAACAACTGACTTGGAAAACAGATCCAGGAGAGACAATCTAAGGATTACTGGACTCCCTGAAAGTCATGATGAAAAAAAGAACCTTGATGCTATCTTCCAGGAAATCATGAAAGAGAATTGCCCTGATATTTTAGAATCAGAAGGCAAAGTTGGCATTGAAAGAATTCACCGATCACCTCCTGAAAGAGACCCCAAAATTAAAACCCCAAGGAATATTGTGGCCAAATTTCAGGATTATCGCACCAAGGACAAGATATTACAAGGCTGCTAGAAAAAAAAAAACTGTTCAAATACTGAGGAACTGTCATTAGAATTACACAGGATTGGTCAGCTTGAACATTGAAGGATAGAAGGGCCTGCAATCAGATATTCCGAAAGGCAAAAGAACTTGGATTACAGCCAAGAATAAGCTATCCAGCTAGAATGAGCATCATCTTCCAGGGAAGAAGATGGTCATTCCATGATACAGGAGAATTTCACCTATTTCTAATGAAAAGACCAGATCTGAACAAAAAATTTGACCTCCAAATAGAGAACTCAAGAGAAGCATAAAAAGGTAAAAAGGAAAGAACTCTCAAGAACTATATCTCTACTAGGGGTATCCTTAAAGAATGGGGGTATAATTTGGTTTTACTTTGATAATAATCGGAAAGAAATTAGAGGTGGAAGGTATATCATACTGTAAAAAAGGGGGGGGAGGGGAATGGAGGTAAAATAAAGTAAAAATTAAAAGGAGGTAAAATAAGGCAAAGTCTCATGAAGAGACATAGAGAATCTAATATAATTGAGGGAAAGAAGGGAGGGTGATGAATATTCTTACTCTCATTAGATTCGGCTCTAAAAGAGTATATAAGACACATTTGATTTCAGGAAAAAACTTGGCCCTCTGTATAGGGAAGTAGGAGGGAAAGGAGGAAAAGAAAGGGATAAATTAATAGAAGGATTAGGGGAAATGTGTAAAAAAGAGGGAGGGTTTTAAAGGGTGGAGGACGGTTAGAGGGAGGTGGTCATCAAAAACAAAATACTGGGGAGAGGGGAAGGGAGTAAGGGGAAAGGGAATAGAAAAATATAACTTTGGGTAAATAAGATGGCAGGAAATATAGATATAGTCATTTTAACTGTGAATGTGAATGGGATGAACTCTCCCATAAAACGGAAACGGATAGGGGCAGCTAGGTGGCACAGTGGTTAGAGCACCAGCCCTGAAGTCAGGAGGACCTGAGTTCAAATCTGGTCTCAGACACTTCCTAGCTGTGTGACCCTGGGCAAGTCACTTAACCCCAATTGCCTCAGCAAAAAAAAAAAAAAAAAAAAACCGGAAACAGATAGCGGACTGGATTAAAAGCCAGAATCCTACAATATGTTGTTTACAAGAAACACATCTAAAACATAGAGAGATACATACAGAGTGAAGGTAAAGGGCTGGAGCAGAATCTTTTATGCTTCAAGTGAACAAAAAAAGCAGGGGTAGCAATCCTTATCTCAGATCAAGTAAAAGCAAAAATAGATCTAATTAAAAGAGATAAGGAAGGAAACTATATTTTACTAAAGGGTACCATAGACAATGAAAGCGGTATCAATACTAAACATATATGCACCAAGTGGTATAACATCCAAATTCCTAGAGGAGAAACTAACAAAGATGCAAGGAGAAATAGACAGTACAATTATACTAGTGGGGGATCTCAACCTTGCTCTCTCAGAATTAGATAAATCAAACCACAAAATAAATAAGAAAGAGGTTAGGGAGATAAACAAAATGTTAGAAAAGTTAGGTATGACAGATCTCTGGAGGAAATTGAATGGTGATAGAAGGGAGTATACTTTTTTCTCAGGGGTTCATGGAACTTATACGAAAATTGATCATGTGTTAGGGCATAAAAACCTCAAAATCAAATGCAGAAAAGCAGAAATAGTAAATGTATCTTTTTCAGATCATGATGCAATAAAACTCACATGAAATATAAGGCCAGGAGAAAATAGACCACAAGTTAATTGGAAATTAAATAATCTAATCCTGAAGAATGAATGGGTGAAAGAGCAAATTATAGACACAATCAATAATTTCATCCAGGAGAACGACAATAAGGAGATATCATACCAAAATTTGTGGGATATGGCCAAAGTAGTTATAAAGGGTAACTTTTTATCTCTAGATGCTTATTTGCATAAAATAGAGAAAGAGAAGATCAATGAATTAGGGTTACAATTAAAAAAACTAGAAAAAGAGCAAATTAAAAACCCTCAATTAAATACCAAATTGGAAATTCTGAAAATAAAAGGTGAGATTAATAAAATTGAAAATAAGAAAACTATTGAATTAATAAATAAAAGTAAGAGTTGGTTTTATGAAAAAACCAACAAAATACATAAGCCTTTAGTTAATTTGATCAGAAAAAGGAAAGAGGAAAATCAAATTGTTAGTCTCAAGAATGATAAGGGAGAACTTTCCTCCAATGAAGAGGAAATTAGATTAATAATTAGGAGTTTCTTTGCCCAATTTTATGCCAATAAATTTGATAATCTAAATGAAATGGAGGAATATCTACAAAAATATAGATTGCCCAGGTTAACAGAAGAGGAAATAAATTATTTAAATAGCCCCATTTTAGAAAAAGAAATAGAACAAGCTATTAGTCAACTCCCTAAGAAAAAATCTCCAGGGCCAGATGGTTTTACATGTAAATTCTGCCAAACATTCAAAGAACAATTAATTCCAGTACTATACAAACTATTTGAAAAAATAGGGACAGAAGGTATACTACCAAATTCCTTCTATGATACAGATATGGTGCTGATAGCTAAACCAGGTAGGGTGAAAACAGAGAAAGAAAACTATAGACCCATTTCCCTAATGAATATTGATGCAAAATTTTTAAATAAGATTTTAGCAACAAGATTACAGAAAGTTATCTCCAGGATAATACATCTTGACCAAGTAGGATTTATACCAGGAATGCAGGGCTGGTTCAATATCAGGAAAACTATCAGCATAATCAATTATATTAATAACCAAACTAACAAAAAACATTTGATTATCTCCATAGATGCAGAAAAAGCATTTGATAAAATCCAACACCCATTCCTATTAAAAACACTAGAGAGTATAGGAATAAATGGGCTTTTCCTTAAAATGATTAGTAGCATCTATTTAAAACCATCAGCGAGCATCATATGTAATGGAGACAAACTAGAACCATTCCCAATAAGATCAGGAGTGAAACAAGGCTGCCCACTGTCACCATTACTATTTAATATTGTATTAGAAATGTTAGCTTTGGCAATAAGAGAAGAAAAAGAGATAAAAGGAATTAGAGTAGTTAATGAAGAAACCAAATCATCACTCTTTGCAGATGACATGATGATATACATAGAGAACCCTAAAGACTCAACTAAAAAACGACTAGAAACAATTCACACCTTTAGCAAAATTGCAGGATACAAAATAAATCCTCAGCATTCTTATATATTACCAACAAAGTTCAGCAGCAAAAGATAGAAAAAGAAATTCCATTCAGAATAACGGATGATAGCATAAAGTATTTGGGAATCTATCTGCCAAGAAAATGTCAGAAACTATATGAACTAAACTACCAAACACTTTCCACACAAATAAAATCAGACCTAGTCAATTGGAAAAACATTAAGTGCTCATGGGTAGGCTGAGCGAATATAATAAAAATAACAATACTATCCAAACTAATTTATGTATTTAGCGCCATACCATTCAAACTCCCAAGAAATTATTTTACAGACCTAGAAAAAATAGTAGCAAAGTTCATTTGTAAGAACAAAAGGTCAAGAATTTCAAGGGAATTAATAAAAAAAAAAGACAGATGAAGGTGGCCTTGCTGTACCAGATCTAAAACTATATTATAAAGCAGCGGTCATCAAAACCATTTGGTACTGGCTGAGAAATAGAGCAGTCGATCAGTGGCATAGGATAGGATATCAGGACAAGCTAGGTAATAATGTTAGCAATTTAGTGTTTGATAAACCCAAATACCCCAGCTTTTGGGATAAGTACTCACTATTCGGCAAAAACTGCTGGGAAAATTGGAAACTAGTGTGGAAGAAATTAAGGCTGGACCCACACCTAACACTGCACACCAAGATAAGATCTAAATGGGTTCATGATCTAGATATAAAGAGTGATATTATAACCAAATTAGAGGAACATAGGATATTTTACCTCTCAGACCTGTGGAGATGGAATAAATTTATGTCCAAAGAAGATCTGGAACTCTTAATTGAACACCAGATAGATAATTTTGATTATATTAAGTTAAAAAGTTTCTGTAGAAACAAAACTAATGCAGACAAGATTAGGAGGGAATCATCAAATTGGGAAATCATCTTTACATTTAAGGGTTCTGATAAAGGTCTCATCTCTAAGATATATAGAGAATTGTCTCATATTTATAAGACTTCAAGCGATTCTCCAATTGATAAATGGTCAAAGGATATGAACATACAATTTTCAGATGATGAAATTAAAACTAATTATAATCATATGAAAAGGTGCTCCAAATCACTATTGATCAGAGAAATGCAAATTAAGACAACTCTGAGGTACCACTACACACCTGTCAGATTGGTTAAAATGACAGGAAAATATAAAGATGAATGTTGGAGGGGATGTGGGAAGACTGGGACACTGATGCATTGTTGGTGGAGCTGTGAACGGATCCAAGCATTCTGGAGAGCAATTTGGAGCTATGTTCAAAAAGTTATCAAACTATGCATACCCTTTGACCCAGCAGTGTTTCTATTGGGCTTATATCCCAAAGAAATCATAAAAGAAGGAAAGGGCCCCACATGTGCAAGAATGTTTGTGGCAGCCCTTTTTGTAGTGGCTAGAAACTGGAAACTGAATGGATGCCCATCAATTGGAGAGTGGCTGAATAAATTATGGTATATGAAAGTTATGGAATATTATTGCTCTGTAAGAAACGACCAGCAGGATGATTTCAGAGAGGCCTGGAGAGACTTGCATGAACTAATGCTCAGTGAAGTGAGCAGAACCAGGAGATCATTATTCACGGCAACAACAATACTATATGAGGATCAGTTCTAATGGACATGACTCTCTTCAACAATGAAATGCTTCAAACCACTTCCAATTGTTCGGTGAAGAGAGCCATCTACACCCAGAGAGAGGGATGTGAAATGTGGACCACAACATAACATTTTTATGTTCTCTATTGAGGTTTGCTTGCATTGTATTTCTTTTATCGGATTATTCTTTCTTGTAGATATGATTTCTCCTGCACAAAATATGATGCAATAACTATACATATATTTGATTTCTTAAGTATTCTAACAATTATCATGTAGTGGATATCCTGCCATCTAGGGGAGGGGTGGGGAGTAGGGGGAAAATTTGTAACAGAAAGCTTTGTAAGGGTTAATGTTTAGGAATTACCCATACATATGTTTTGCAAATAAAAAGTATTAATAAAAAAATAAAAAAGAAAAAAAAGAAAGACAAATGCTAAGAGAGTCAATAAGGCTAAATTGCTTACATTCCTGTATGGGAAAATGATAGTTGTAAGTCATAATAACTTCATCATTATTTGGGCAGTTAGAAGGAATATATATAGTCAGAGGGCATCGTGTGTATTGACTATGATGAAATGGTTTCAAAATAAAATAAAATAAAAATTAAAAGAAAGAGAGATATACTAGAAAAGGAGTAAGGACAAGGAAAATTATCTCACATAAGAGTTATGAAAGAAAGAGCTTTTACCATGGAGGGGAAAATGCAGTGGTGGTAGCAGGCAATGCTTCCTTTCATCAGAATTGATTCAAAGAAGGTTTAAAATGCACACTCAATTTCGAATAGGAATCTATCTTATTCAACAGAGAAGAGATATAAGAGGGATGGGAAAGAAGGGAGGAAAGATTAAAGGCAGTGGGTCATAAGTAAAATAAACTCTGAGAATATAGGGTAAAAAGAGATAGAGAAATGGATAAACTGGGAAAAATAGGATGGAAGGAAATACACAATTAGTAATTATAACTGAATTTTAATGGGATGAACTCGCTCATAAAACAAGTGGATAGCAGAATGGATTAAAAACTAGATTCCAACAATATTTTGTTTACGAAACACATTAGAAACAGAGACACACACACAGTATAAAGAAGGGACTGGACCAGAATGTATTGTGCTTCAGATAAAGGAAAAAATAAAAAGCAGAGGTAGCAACCATGATTTCAGACAAAGTCAAAGCAAAAGAATTAGTTCAATTATTTGCAATTAATTTAAGAGGGAAACTACATTTTGCTAAAAATGTACCATAAGCAATGAAATAATAGCAATACTAAAAATATATAAACTGAATGATAGACCATTCACATTCTTATAGGAAAATTTAAGTGAATTAGTAAAACTCAGTTGAGGGGACCTCAGCTTTCTCCTTTTAGAACTAGATAAATCTAACCAAAAAATAAATAAGAAAGTAGTTAAGGAAATGAATAGAATCTTAGAAAAGTTGAATATGATAGTATTAAATAGAAATACAATGGAATGTCTTTTTTTTTTCTCAGATGTATATGGCACCTTGACAGAAATTAATAATATATTGGGGCATCAAATCTCATAACCAATTGCAAAAAAACAGAAATATTAAACATTCTTTTAGACCATAATGCAATAGAATTAGATTTTTTATTAACCCTTTATTCGGTTGGGTAAATATGGATTAAAATGATTTGAACACAAAATAATAAAATCCTAAAGAATAAGTGAATTAAACATCAATCATGTAAGCACTCAATAATTTCAATAAATAAAATGAAAATCATGTGATAACATAACAAAACTCATGAGATATAGTCAAAGTAGTAGTTGGGGAAGCAGTTACAACCTTAGGTTGCATCCCTCCCCCTCTCAAGTCCTAAAAACTTTTATGATCTTCATAATCTAAGGACCCACAACTGAATTTCAGGACAATCCATCTAAGAACCTTTTTAACTCTAAGATGCTTAACTACTTTAGGTGCTAAGCCACTGCTTATTTATTCACCATAATATTGGCTAGTTTTAGGGTAGGGAGATGAGGTTAAACCTCGCCTGCTTCCAGGTCCATCAGTCTCCTGGCCTAGATTAACATTATAAATTATAAAATAACTACTTATTTCCATTGATAGAGGGAGGAGTTTCCTCACCAGAGAGTCATCTCCACAGATAAAATTACTGTTTGGAACAAAAATAAAGTATAGGATTACTTTGAAATTTGAATCAGATTTCATACATTTGATTCAATATGTACACACATATATAGTCTTTTTACTAAAAATTCTGTATAGATAGATAGTCCTTTGCCAACTTTAAAACACAACATCAATGTTAATTTGTAGTCATCCACTCATGGATTAGTTTCAGTATATTTATGAATATAGATAGACAACTACACCATTAATTGCTTTGGTTTGGTAAAGAAGAAGTAGCCTTAGAGTTCATAATTATGCATGACTTGGCCTAATAAGACCAAGCAAAGGATAATCTGGACAACAAAGAGTCCTTGGTGATAATGAGAAAGACATCAGAGCATTCCCATACCATCACCATCACCATCATTATCCCCTTTACCATATCCCCTTTTTCATCGAAGGAGTAATACTAGCTATCAGAAGACCTTTTGGGCCAATGAGATTTCATGAGAAATCACATGAGATTTCTGGGTCATTCATTACTCAAATAAAATAATATTTGTAAGCACTTACTGCAACATCAGACACATATATAAATACTAATTTTCTTCCTCTTCCTTTCATTCTGAATGCTTGTCAAGGAGAGCAAATAGAAAATAAGAAAAAAAAAACAATCAAAATTTGTGGACTAGATTGGAGGGTGAAGCTAGGTAGGCCATTAAACTTCAGTATTAAGTCAATAAACATTTATTAGATGTTTACAAAGTGCCAGGCCCTGTGCCAAAATAAGGAAAAAGCATATTTGTCTTCAAGGTGTACACATTTTTACAGAGGAGACAACATGCAAATTACCACATGCATGTAAAATATATACTAGGAATTTAACTCCAGTCAACCAAAACCCTAATAAATTACTAGGTGATTTGACTTAAGAAAATTCATGTTAAAAAGACTGAGACTATGATAGGGGATTTCTAAATCTACTTACTAAGTTCTTTGATCTAGAAACCATCTCCAATTTATAGGACAAAGACTTCTCTTTTCACTTATGTCATCTCTAAGCAGAGATATTATTCAGTTGAATTAAATTCAACATTAATTAAACAGCTATTATATGTCAATCATTGTACTAGGGTCTAGCAATACAAAGAAAAAAAAGATATGGCCCCTGTCCTCAAGAAGCTTATATTCTACTGACTGTCTCCAGGCATTCTTTTACAGTGAAAGAAGAAAATGAATGATGTTCACTGATTTTTAGCTAAAATACTTTTTTTAAACTGCGAAAACATTTTCCTCTAAAATGAATCAGTTGAGAGGAGTCTAGTCTGAGACATCCAATCTGAGCTGTAATCATATGCTGACAACCATTTAGTTTTGTTTAGCACTGGAATAAAATACACAGGCTTTTGGTTTCATTAATTAAACAAAATGGAAGAAAATGCCAAAGGAAAGAAGGTTGATGTCTTGGTCTTAAATGATGTGGTCCCTTGGTCCCATGTGTATAATGTGCCTGTCTACTCTAATTCACTTGATGGAGCTGTACCATTTTGTGTATGGAACCAATAAACGGCTTTTACAAATCCATAGAGCCTCATTCCCTCCCAAAACTCTCGATATCATCATCTCTTAGGTTTTCTTATCTTTTCTTAACGTTGTTAAACCTGAGACCAGTATTTTCCAGACTGCTGGACGAAATCACACAGAAGGGGGAGTAAGCTGAGAGAGGATGCTGGAATAATCCTCGTGTGTGTGTGTGTGTGTGTGTGTGTGTGTATGTGTGTGTGTGTGTGTGTGTGTCTACCCTTCCCAGACTTGTGGTTGAAGAAATGTTTTGCATAAGAAAGCTTTTCATCTTGGGCCAAACTCTTGATCTTCTCTCATTTCCCTCCCCTTTCCCCTTCTGCCTTCCCCCACCAAAAACAAGAACCCCAGCTAGGAAAGGGACAGGCATATGGTAGGAAAAACCTTGCCCTGCTTTCATGTGAACCAAGGGCAGGTTGGAACCTTTCCCATTGTACCCTCCGGTGTCCTGCCGCAGTCATGGTGAAGGCTAGCCAGGGAGAAAAGAAAAAAGACCACTGAATTCAGATGCAGGTGTTAGCTCAGCTAAAGACTGCAAGGAACATATAAATTTTATTCAGATTTGAAGAGCACTGTTTTCACCACAGAAGAGATCCACAATAATGGAAATAGAATTAATTTCACTCATTCCTTACCCCATGGAATCAATCAATCAGTAAGCTTTTATTCAGTCCCTGTCATGTCCCAAGCACTATGATATGAGAATACCAAAAAAAGCAACAAAAAAGCAAAACTTCCTACCTTCAATGCAGGTAGAGGGAGAGAATGCTTGATTTCAGGTGGAGAGCCTAGGAAAGGCCTCAAGGTGCATCTGTTGAATCTTTTTATTTTTTTAGGGAAGACTGTTAGGGTTAAATGACTTGCCCAAAGTCACATAGCTAGTAAGTGTTAAGTGTCTGAGGTTGGATTTGAACTCAGGTTCTCCTGATTTCAGAGCTGATGCTCTATCTAAAGTGTCATCTTTCTGCCCCACGTGTTGATTCTTGAAGGAAACCAGGGATTCTAAGAGATGGAAAAGAGCACACGAGGAAGAGGATGCTTCAAAAACATAGAAAGCAGTCATTTTTGTGTTGTCTCAATATGAATTTTTTCTTTTAAATTATGAATTGGCAAACAATGGCCTAGGGCTCAAATCTGGACCTCCTTTTATTTTTATACTGCCAGGTTGTTAAGAATGTTTTTGTTTTATACTTAAAAATATAATAAAACTATTTTAAAATGTAAAAAAAACACATTCTGGCCTCGAGGGGCTATACAAAAACAGGTGGTAGGCAGGATTTGGCATGTAGGCTGTAGTTTGCTGACCCCTGTTTTAGATTCACTGAATGTAACTTCAGTGGTTTTCCAGTTTAGTAAGAGTTCAGAAGTGTATAGATATATAGATATATATAGGCCGATGCATAAATACATGGGGGAATATCTGTCTGTCTGTCTCTCCCCCCTTTTTTCTCCCCCCCATTCTCTCTCCACCTCCCTCTCCTTCTATGTCTGTCTGTCTGTGGTATTTAGAAAACTTTTAAAATTTAAAAATCCTATAACAGTGACCACAGTGAAAGTTTGTAATTCTGACTGCAATCTAACAATTGTTCTCATTAGCTTGTACTAATATAACAATTATAAAAATAATAATTGCCCTTAAATTTTATCATTGCCAGGCTTTCTTTAAAACAAAGGCAACTGCTAAATTGTAAGCCAACTTAAAGTGCATGTGCAAAATTTTTTAGGAAGTATCAGAAAAAGTTAATGTAATTTATTTGGGAAATATGCCTTTGGATAGTAAATGAGTTTATGAAATTAGTCACCAGGGAGCCAAGAAAATATTGGCTCAAAGGAGGAGCACTTTTTTAGATATGAACCAAAAAAAAAAGATGAGGTTATGGAGAGGAAGCCTTTGTGATTGTGAAAAAGTAGTCTTATGAGTTAGAAAAAAAAATCAAAACTTCCTAACTTCAAAGAGTTTATATTCTATACAAACATAGAATAAAGTGTCTGCCTACTCTAATTCACTTGGGCTAAAGTCTTGCATCAGGTATATGCTGATAGTATGACCCTAGACAAGTCACTTAACCTATCAGCTTTCTAATGCTACACATTGTAGATCATGTTGTTAGAGGAAGTCCCTTACTGGAAGCTCTCTATGACTTGGAAAAAGGAATCAGAATCACAGAATAAAAAGGACCATAAAGGTCTCCTAGTAAAATCCACTCATTTTAGAGAGGAAGAAACCTGCCGAGAAATAGTAATTTGTCTAAAGCTGTACCAGTAAGGGACATGGTTGGGATTTAAACCCAGAGCACCTGAGTATAACTCTAGAGTAATTCTGCAGAGTATAATGTCTTAGTCAAGAATTAAGAATTAGTCAATCAATCAACAAGGGTAAGGTGTGGTAAGGAGTAAGGCCATTTCTTCCTCTGAGAAGGCATC
>JAJPUD010003735.1:0-51925 GCA_023553655.1 Myrmecobius fasciatus
GATTTATGTAAAGAGACTGAATGAACTAAATTATTTGGGACTATATTCTTAGAAGTGAAGAGAAGTTACATGTAGTTATAATAAATGTTTGAGATAACTCTGGCTGTAATCTTCCTCACAGATAAAATATAAATATTATCTATATGTTTTGATATTTATGTCATCATTAATAAATTATAATTTCAGTAACATAAATTCAGTAATATTTATTTGTCACTGGTAAATTAAATGATATGTATATATAGATATGAATAATTATTATGAAAGGAGGTTCTCTGAATTATGAGATAAATAATATTTGATGAGAAGGGAGTTCTGGGTTTGCTTATTTAATTAAGAGAAACAATAAAATTTTACTCATTAACAAGAAAATAAATATACCCCTAAATTAGCCTGAATATTGGGGTTATAATATTAAATATCTAATCTAATAACGTGCCAAAATGTCACTGAAATATGAGGTTCATTAACCTGTATAACCTTGATGCACAATCTATTTGTCTTAAAAGAAATTTCATATAAAAGAACTTTGAATAAACAAACTTTTATTTCTATTGCCAATCTCTGTTGCCAATCAAAACTTCTCAGTTTCATAGTCTACACTAGCTTCTTCCATGGCAACTATCTTTTCTAAGTCAATCATTTTATTCTATCCAAACAGTTTTACAAAATAATAACTCACCCAATTTGCTAATTAATCCTTAATTTTTTTTCTAAAACTTGATTCCTGAGAGAGAACATCATGTCCCATCTCTAAAATAGGATCTCTTTAAATGAAGTAAATATATAGGTATATAACGAAAAGAAATCATGCAAAATCACTTCATCCATCCATCTATCTATCTATCTGCCTACCTATCTACCTACCTACCTACCTACCTATCTATCTATCTTGGTATAGATATAGATTAATCCTACTCCTTCTGCCAGATCAGCAAATCATCTGCAATTTATTGTACCTGGGGTCAATGTGACGTTAAGTGACTTAAAGAGGTCACATTTCAAGTGACTGTCAGAAGTGGGGCATGAATCTAAGCTTTCTTGACTCAGAGACTGGCTCTCTACATAACTCCATTCATATCTCCAGAGACTGTCTTGATAGCTCATTTTTTTATGTAGAATTTAGCACAGTGCTTGGTACATCATAGTACTTAACTAATGCTTCACCATACATTAATTCTCTGACTATGCCCTTTTCCCTCCCTTCCTCCCTTCCTCTCTCTTTTTCTTTTTTCTCTCTGTGTCTCTCAATTAGTCTCTCTCTGTCTTTCTTTGTCTCTGTCTCTGTCTTTGTCTCTCTCTGTTTCTCACACATACACACCACACACACATGCAAGCTTCAAAAAGTCCTACTCAATTCTTCTTCTTAGCATAAAGGGGACTATGTGTTCTTGAAGGCTATGTCATCAGAGCAAGGCTTTGGCAGGTTCTACCACCCTGGAAATGCTTCATGGATGTTAGCAGCAACAGATCATGTCTGCTTTTCAAGAACAAGACTACCTAGCCATAAAATAGTTTATCTCTAATAGACTGTGTAAGATGATTATTTCTTTGGTCAAGCCAACTCATGTACCAATGAAAAATACAAAATATGTTTAAATCTTTTATGAGTACCTTATAATTTTTAAATGATAATAGAAGAGTAAAAGAGAAGCACAATGAAGGACTAAAGATCATAGTTTATAGACTACATGTAAAATTGATTTAACTATCAATATATTCAGTAGAAGGTCCTTATCAAAAAACTAAATGAACCTATTAATGGAGAAACCAACTCAAAATAATTTTGATAGTCTCACTATAAATTAAATTCAAAGACCAAAGGAAGTTGTAGTTAACTGGAATGATGGCTCATAAGTTTTCAATGATGGGATAGGCAGAGTTGACTTTATTATGTATTCAACATCAAAAATAATAATTTTCATGGGATACTTGCAATTTTTTGGCAGTGCTCTCATGGAAAGCATTTGCAAATAGATCACTATAAAAATCATTCCAGCCTAAATACTAACATTTGATACAAAGGAAAAAAGAAGGTAGAAAATTCCACAAAGAATTAAGTAATACTTGCAAATTATAGTAACATATACTTTAAAGCATAGTGACTTCAATTTTTTTAAAAATGAACATTAGGACAATAAAAAGATTTCAGAAATCACGGCTCAAGAAGGAAATAAGGGATCTAAATATTCATAGATTATTCAGAAGCATCTTATCTATTTATCATCAATATGTTCTTCAAGAAGAAATTAAGGAAATGCTCTAGAATACTATAATTTTATCAATGCATATCTTTCTTTCCATAGATTTTAACCCATACATGCCTTCTAATGTAATTCAGCCTTTGTTTACATGCTTCCTTTAATGTTCCACAAGGATCTACCTAATGTGCTAGAGACATTCTTCTAGATATCTTGGGGATAGCATGGATAGCAATGGAAGACACAGATGCAAACATTTCACTAGTCATTCTTCCTAGTTATGTGGCTTTTCAAGCTCTGTTTCTAGTCTTACACCTCTGGTGATATGTTTTATAATATTTATCTTCATTGGTGATATATTGTAAACTATTCACTGCCACCATGAACTTCACTATTGCCCTTTGAGTGATCTACAAATTTAATTCTATGAGTATTCTAAAACTATTGTCCATATAACATCAATAAAAGAAAATGATATTTAAAAGATAGACTTTTTAGCAATTTCCTCTATCTCTATCAAGTTTCTTTGTTATCTATATCTATTTTCTTTTCCCTTTAAAATAGTATAGCTAGTCTGCTTTTTTTTCTGCTCAAATTACTCCCCCCTAGTTTTCCTTTTTTTCACTTAGATTACTTCCTAAGTATCTTTAATTTATTAATATTTATTATGCTTGCTGATCTTAATTGCATTCCTTTATGTATCTTGATCTAGTTAACTATTTCCTACTGGACATTTAGGTAATTTCCAGTTTGTTTTTGTTTGCCATTTCAGTTGCAAAAAGAAACCTACCCCTTCAGGCATATGTAAGCACACATTTTCCCCAGTACTATCACTGCTACTGGAAGACTGGAGGTAAAAATTATATTCCCACATCTACCTGTATTTTTGAAGAAGTCACTAGAAAAAAAGGAAAACAGCAAGTTCTCAAATATTGAAAATTTCAGCCTTGATCAAGAGTAACTGACTTCACTTAGTCAATCTCTAGAAGTTTCCTGTGTTCTATTCATCCTATTCAGTTGCCTTCAAACAATGACCCACACTTTTTTAAAATCTCATTTTTGGATTATTTTCTCTCTTATCTTATTCAGATTCAAGTGTTTTTATGTCATCAACATTTTATTCTTGAGAATATTCCATCTTTCTTGAACCTACTCTGGTTCACTTCAATGAAAAATAAAACTACTCAAGAGAATATATATGATATACCTAGAAAAAAATCTTGGGTAGACAATCTAATTAGGTTATTGATCAATGCATAAGGAGCAGTTAGGTGACACTATGACTAGAGTACCAGAACTGAAATCAGGAAGATTATCTTTCTGATTTTAAATCTGGTTTCAGATACTTATTTAGCTGTGTGACCCTCTATAAATCACTTAATCTATTTGCCTCAGTTTCCTCATCTGTAAAATTACCTGGAGAAAAAAAATAGCAAACCACTCCAATATCTTTGCCAAGAAAACCCCAAAAGGGATCAAAAAGACCCAGACATGATTGAAAATAACTGAACAATAAGTGCAAGCTGCATATAGGAAATGACTTAGGCCCAAAATTAGGGAGGAAACAAAGATATAGAATTGAATTGAATTTGCAAAAATGACAATAATTTTAATGGTTCTAATCTCTTCCCTCATGAAAAAAAAAACGTTTTAATAACAATATTCTCTAAGATAGAAGTGTCAAACATGTGGTCTCTGTAGCAACAACAATCCTTAATGTTGACAGAACCAGAGGAAAATGTAATTGGGAAACATTTAACAAAATAAATAAAACCACAATAGACCATAGATGCTGTTAATATGTAGCTTTCTGTCAATATGAGATCAATCAACTCTCTATTCTATTTAAATTTGATACTATTGTGATACTTTATGATTCTGAATGATACAATATACAGAGTGGTACAATGAATTAAAAGATATCACAATCTTCTAAGAAGCAAAATTTCACATCCCTCAAAGGCAATAAACTAAAGGGGGTATGTGAAAGAGTAAGCTAACTATAGCTTATCACCAATGATGAATTATACACAGGAAGGGATATAAAGGATATCATTCAGGAAACATATGATTAGAAAATAAGATGTACCTTGTACACATTAACAGCAACATTGTTCAATGATCAACTATAATTGATTAGCTCTTCTTAGCAATACAAAGTTGCAAGACAATTTCAAAAGGCTTGTGATGGAAAATGTTATCTAAATCCAGAGAAAGAACTGATGGAGCCTGAATGCAAGTCAAAGCATACTATTTTCATTTTCTTTTTTTCCCCCAGACTTTTTTTTGCTCCTTTTGATCTGTTCCCCACAATATGTCTGCTGTGGAAATAAGTTTAACATGATTGCACATGTATAAACTATATCTTATTGTTATGCTGTCATGGGGAGGGAAGAGGGAGAAAAATTAGAGCTCAAAATCTTATAAAAAATGAATATTGAAAACTTTTTACATGTAATTAGAAAAAATAAAATACTAATACATAAAAATGAAAATAAGACATGTATATCATGTAATAATTAAAGATAGCAAGTGTATAGCTGGAAAACTACTCTGGCAACCATGATTTTTAATAAAAGACAACCTTTAGTATATGTTAAAGCTTCTGTACAAAGTATTTATGGGAGCACATGGATGAGACACAGGATAAGAAGGCATGAATAGATTGTAAAATTCAAGGACTCACCAATAGGGAGGAGGTTTTGGTTGAAAACATGATTTCATGGTATATCTGGTTATTTCACTGTAATCAAAAAGGGAAACAGCAAACAGATCAACATGAAAATTATTGAAGCTTATATAGTTACAGAGATGAAGACTATTATGAAGAACCCAACAAGATCTCTCATACTAAGTCAATATATGTTTCACTATTTTATGACTTCAATGAGAAAGTGAACACAGGACAAGTTATTGAAAATTTTGTTGGAAAATATGTTTCAAGATCCAGAAATTAAAGAGATCAGAACCTTATAGACTATTTTGTACCCTTGTTCCTACACAGCTTAATTTTTTTTCAAAAAGACAGAAAGTATTAGCAAACAAAAAAAAAAGTTATCATTAAGAAATGAAACTGATTTTATTTTAAAAGACTAGAAATAATAGGTTGACATAAACATACTTATTTTTATATATTTACCAAAATCATATTACCTAATGTATTTTTCATAAGATCTCATAAATTGAATTCAGGGCATTGAATTCATGCCCTTGAACTCAGGGCATTGAAAAAAATGACTTTATATGATTTCTTTTATGAGACAATCATCATGTAATTATTCTCCTTTTGTTAAGTTGCCAGGAAGCTTTGAGCCAAATTCTGTATTCAATTGCAGTAAAATAACTCATCATAGGTGCCAGGTAATATTTATTTTTCTGATCTTTATTTGGCTTTTTTTTCTGTTCCATTTTTAACTGTCTTGTTTTATATTATTTAATGTTATAAATTGATTAAAAATTGCTCTAGAAAGGATAGTACTACAAATCCTAAGTAAATCAATTTTGTAATTAACATCATGAAACTCCTTTCATAAAATGGATAAAGATGTCCTTTCACAAAACCTAAACTGAAAGAATTGAGGTTTTTAATTTTCAACAAAATAGCACAGGCTTGGTCATCCAATCATATTTTACAAAACAATATAAAATGGTCCATCAAAGTCTACCTCAATTCTTCCTCTAAGAAAAATTAATTGATACCTCATCTGTACTGCAATTAGGACAAGGAAAGCACTGTGTACAAACCTTAATGTATACCACCACAAAATAGCAAATATTTAGCAATGGCATGAAAGCATACGATGACACCAGTGAAGACAGATATTATTAAGAAAAGGAAAATATATATTAGTTACAGAGGGAATTTTTTTCCCTTCACTTTTACAATATTCTATCTTCTGTAGCCATATTTTCATAATAATAGGTACAGATATCTAGCTAAAGAGAAGGAACTTTATTCTCTATCTATTGGATTCTTCTTAATACCTAGTACAATGCTGGATACCCAGCATATACTAAATAAATACTTGAAATAAACTGATTGGGACTGCATAAATCTGAATTCGTCCACTTCAAAATTCAGAGCCTTCAGAAAGTTTTTTTAATGTTTATTGATGTTTTTTGTTTATACATCAGCCATTTCTGACAATATTCCCCCTAAAATTAGAACAAAGAAAAACAGTTAAGCAAAAAAATTGACTCAGAGAACTTATCTATACAGTATTTGCCTAGCAGTCCCTGCTTATCTACTGATAGGAAGAAGTCTGTTTCCTTATCTGTTCTTTGGCATCATTGTTTATTCCTCAATCACTCAAATTTCAGTGCCCTTTCAGTATTCTTTTCATTTTAATTGTTTAAATCGCTACGTATATAATTACTCTAGGCCTGCTTATTTCACTTTGCCTTAGTTCATAAACAGTTTCCCATATTTCTTTGAATTCCTTATTATTACTTACATGACAGAAATATTCCATTATATTCATATTAGGCAAGCAGTTTGTTCAGCCAAAATTTTCCAGTTCAGAAAATTCTTAAAGAATTTCCAAGAAAGTGCTATTTTATAAAAATATAGTGATTCTTTATGTTAGTAGTTTAAAATGTTTTATTAACAGGGAGAATGATAAAAGTGGACCAAAAGTAATAGATCCCATGTATTCATATAACATTGAACTTATTTTAAACTCTGTATATGATACTGCAGTTGAAGTTTAATTGAATAACAGTCAATTCAATTTTTTAAAAATTGGATGCTTACTTTTTGTAAGACATTGTCCCAGTTACTTTAAGAGATAAGTATTTAAGAAATAAACATGGCATAGTCTTCTTTTAGGAAATATAATCTACTAAGGAAGATGACAAGTATACACATAATTAACACATGATTAATATCCTAGGAAAGATGCAAAATGCATTTGAGTTATTTTGGAGTATGAAGTCTTATACACCATCAGAGACTTAAAGGTGAACACAGTCTTAATGGCCTCTTCCTTACAGTTAAGGAAACTGAGACCTGGAGGGATTGAATTGTTTATAAAGATCACATAGAGAAAAGGGGGAGAGTCAAGATTATAAAACATGAAAACTTTCTCCAAATCTAGAGTTCTAAGGTAATATTGTTTCCCTTGGGTAGCAGGAAAAATTCATTGAGGGAGATACTATTGAAGTACATCTGAAAGGATAAGTAGGATTTCAATATATAGATATAAGGGGAGGACATTTCAGGTTGGGAAAATGGGATAAACTCCAAAGCAGAAAATTGTACAGAGGGGTAGTCTAATTAGGCTAAATTATAGAGCAAAAGTCTTAAAGTAGTAAGGGACATTTTAAGAAGGGCTTACATGCCACACAAAGACAGTGACTTCAAATCAGTAGGTTACAAGAAATCACTAAAAGTTTCTCAGCAAAGGATTCAAATTATTTTGAACTGTACTTTAGGAAGATTAATCCAACAGTAATTTTTAGAATAAATTAGGGAAAGAAGAGACTGGAATTGAGAAAGATGTTAGGGGATTTCCACAATAATCTAGGCAAATGATTCTTTTAACTAGAATGGCCATGATGAAAAAAGAAAAAAAGAGGAAAGATGCTTAAAGGTATATTATTAGCAAGTTAAGGGGAAGTATTATGACTAAGAAATCAGGGTTCAGAAGACCAGAGCTCTAATCCCATTTCAGTCACTTACAAATTAAGCAATCTTGACAAAATCACTAAGGTTTTCCAACCTCATTTTCCTTATTATAAAATAAAGGTGATGATGCATACATACCCTGCCTAAATTCACAAAGTTGACATGAGGATTAAATTATTTTTAAACTATTGAAATATTTTGAAAACTGTGAAGGCCACACACAGTATGTTTTTAAATGAATGTTTAATGATCAGAAAAAATTAAAGCAGAACAAAATTTCAACAAGATTCTTTTCATTCACTGTCAATTACAAGAACCCTTTATATGCAAAATAAGTGGTTATCTTTTATATGAGGGTTTACATTTATTTACTTTCCCCCCAAAAGATAATTAAATTGAGAATAGAATATATGTCATTTTCCCCTTTGAATAATTTCTCCCTCTAGGAGTACCCTTAAGGTTTGATTTATAAAAGAATTAAGAGGCACAATGAATCCTTGATGAAAGTAAAAGGAGAAACACTTCACCATTATTCATATTTCAATTACTTTTATAAGTTTCTACCAAGTGTATACCAGGTTCTTGTCTTGAGCAATGGAAAGGATCTTCCAAATCCACTCTAACCATTTCTCTCTTCTTTTTTTCTATTTAGAAACAATAAAATACTTCCCCCCCAAAAAAAGGGGGAGAAGGGTGTGACATAATAAGGAAGGGAAAATTATTCTGTTAAACCTGATAAATTCCCATCCTAGAACAATCTGAAAAGGGTGATGAACTCCTTGAAGCCTATTAATAATGGTATAAATATTCTTGTGAAATCAGTTGAATACATGGTATTGAACTCAATTATATTGCCTATATTTTTTCAGTATTTGACATGCAAGAAAAGTTGCCCACTGCCATATTATGGCTGTTCACTAAGAACTGCTACTGTTAAATATAGATTTGCTCTGTATTTAAAACATTCATGGATGATACACAAATGATCTGTGGGTCAGATTTGGCATACTCATTGTCTAGTAAGGCTGGGAAAGAATTGAGTTTCTGTACACAAGGGAAGCCCTACCCATAGTCAAATATTTCCATTTTCAATAAAGAGCTAAATACAGTCATGCACTCTAATTTCCTGGACCCCACCCAGCCAATATTTCTATTGAGAAAGAAATATAATACCAAAGTATATAATGGGAGACAGCAGGCCTTTGTGATCTAAGCCAAATTGAAGGACTTTAAAAGAAAGCTAGGTGGTGAAGTAGATAGAACTCAGGACTTGAAGTCAGGAAGACTAATCTTCCCAAGTTCAAACCAGGCCTCAGAAGCTTTCCAGCTGTGTGATCTTGAACAAGTCACTTAACCTATTTGCCTCAGTTCTTCATATGAAAAATAAGCTAGAAAAGGAAATAACAAATTACTAAAAATATCTTTGCTAAGAAAACTTTAAACGGGGTCATGAAGAGTTGGATACAATTGAAAAATGGTTCACAACAATAAAGATTAAAAGGTGTTTATCTCTATCTTGGGCATAATAAGCATGTAAAATCCAGCTCCTTAAGTACCATCTGACCTGCTAAAGAATAAATGATTAAGCAATTCAAAATATTTATTAATCACTTAATTTATGACAGGCATTGTGCTCACCACTGGGGATACAAAGGAAAAAAAATTCCCATAGTCAAAGAGATTATAATCTATTTGATAGACAAACAAATTTTACGTATATGTATATGTGTGTGTATATTTCTTTATTATGTATATAAGGATGTATGTATGTATTAATGGATGAAGTAAGCATAAGCACTAATAAAAGAAGGGGATAAGAAAAAAGGCTTTATGTAATAGATGACCCTTGAGCTGTCATGAAGTTGGTTTAGAGATTCCAAGAGAGAAGGTGAAGGATACCATTCTAAACATGAGAAAAAGCCTAAACAAAGGAAACAAAGGCACAGAGGCAAAAGATATGATGTAATATACAGAAAAAGAATAATAAGAAGGCCCATTTGGCTTGAAATATGAAGAGCATGACAAGGAGTAAGGAGTAACAAACCTGTGAGATATTTTGAAAAGCAACATCATCTGCATTGTTGGCGAAGCTGTGAACGGATACAGCCATTCTGGAGAACAATTTGGAGCTATGCTCAAAAAGTTATCAAACTGTGCATACCCTTTGACCCAGCAGCATTTCTATTGGGCTTATATCCCAAAGAAATCATAAAGGAAGGAAAAGGCCCCACATGTGCAAGAATGTTTGTGGCAGCCCTTTTTGTAGTGGCTAGAAACTGGAAATTGAATAGATGCCCTTCAATTGGAGAATGGCTGAATAAATTATGGTATATGAATATTATGGAATATTATTGTTCTGTAAGAAATGACCAGCAAGATGATTTCAGAGAGACCTGGAGAGACTTACATGAACTGATGCTGAGTGAAATGAGCAGAACCAGGGATCATTATACACGGCAACAACAGTACTATATGACGATCAATTCTGATGGACATGGCTCTCTTCAACAATGAAATGTTTCAAACCACCTCCAATTGTTCACTGAAGAAAGCCATATACACCCAGAGAGAGGGATGTGAAATGTGGACCACAACATAACATTCTCATACTCCTTGATTGATGTTTGCTTACATTGTGTTTCCTTTATCTGATTTATCGTTTGTGTAGATAAGATTTTTCTTGCACAACAATGATAAGTTTGGAAATATGTATACATATATTCGATTTGCCAATATTTTAACATAATTAACATGTAGTGGATATCCTGCCATCTAGGGAAGGGGTGGGGAGTTGGGGGGAAAAATTTGTAATGGAAAGCTATGTAAGGGTTATTGTTGAAGAATTACCCATACATATGTTATGCAAATAAAATAAAATTTAAAAAAAAAGAAAAGCAACATCATCAATGAAATCCTAGAATGTAATTAACAGTAGCATAATTCCATTACAAGGCAAATGATTTGTAGACCATGTTAACTATGACTTATCAAAGAAAGCACAAATAAAAATAATTCTCTAAATGTCCCCAAGATTGCAAAGAGAGCCTTTCTCGATTGAAAATATGATTTTAGAGCTGTGCCTTTTCTGAAATTTTTGCCTAGGGACTGAGAACTTAAATTATATCCTGCATTCAGTCGTTAATAGGAAAAAAATTGAAGTAGGATAATTCTTAAACAGCAAAGACAGAAGAAAAATATTGTGCAGCTTTGGGCAGCTGGAAAACAATAGCAGCAGATAGACCAACCCAGAATGCAGCTAGAAGGAAGAGAGTGGCCTTTTTTTTCCCTACAAAGGCTACAAGCCAATTATAACCATGAGACAAAATCAGCAATGGTAACAGGTTCTGCAAATTCAACTGCAACTTGCAAACTTGGGTTACAGACCCAAATCAAAAGACAATCTCCATGTTTACCCCCAAAGAGAGTTCTGTTGAACACAGGTACTGGTAGCAATCAAAGTCAGTACTGTTTTGTGTAAATGTGAAGGTTACTCTTTCCATGGTGCATCTAAGTTGGTCAGTGGATAGAACACTTTTCCTGGTATCAGGAAGACCCAAATTCAAATCTGATCTCAAACACTACCTGTTTGAGGCAGATTAAATTAATTAATTTTATTTGCCTCAGTTTCCTCAATTGTTAAATAAGTTAAAGAAAATGGCAAATCCTAGTAACTTTGTCAAGAGAACCTCAAATGAGTGTGGACCATAACATAGCATTTTCATGCTTAATGTTGATGTTTGCTTGTATTTTGTTTTCCTTCTAGGGTTTTATTTTGTTTTGTTTTTCTTACTAGATCCAATTTTCCTTGTGCAGCAAGAAAACTGTATAAATTTGTATACATATATTGGATTTATCATATATTTTAACATATTTAACATGTATTGGACTACCTGCCATCTAGGGGAGGGGATAAGGGGAAGAAGGGAAAAATTTGGAACAGAAAGTTTTGCAGAGGTCAATGTTGAAAAATTACCCATGCATATGTATTGTAAATAAAAAAAAAACTTTAATAAAAAAAAAGAGAACCCCAAATGGAATCAAAAGAGCCGCAATTGAACAACAACAAATTCTTTCCACATCTAATCTTAAATTACATTTATGTCCTCTATATTTTAGTCCATTTCAGTATTTTGAGGCTTAAGTATTAAATTCAAGAACTAAAAACATTCATATGAAAGCACAGAACCGTATTCAGTGTCATATGCAGAAAAAAATTCTTGATAATGAAAATATGTATTGCATATACCAACATGTAGTGTTTATTTATACACATGTGTCTATGTTATATAATTTATATAATACATATATAACACATACAGTGTGTGTATACATACACATGAGAGATGGGAGTAGGGAAAGGAAGGAAAAGAAAGGAAAAGGAAGGAAAGGGAGAAATGGAAAGAGAGAAAGAGAAAGGAAGGGAGGAGGGAAGGAGACTTGAAGGGAGACAAAGAGAGTGAGACTCTAAGTCCAGTTTAAATAGGAAGACGTCCAAGTTTAATCATCCCATTTAGGAATTCATTTGTCTTTTGCACAGCTATTCTAAGTGAAGAATAACATTTGTTACTGTTATTCTCCCCTCATGCTTTGATCAATCAGATCATCTTAGAGTCACACTAACACTAGAAGATTAAATGGATAAAAATCCATTAAATCTCTGGAAGGTTGGGCCCTTTTGTAAGGAAGCATTTAACAGGTTGACTACCTACTTGTCCCCAGAGGGTATACCAGGCCTTAGGCATCAGCACTTTTCTCTCTCAAAAGGTTGAAAGCTTTACCCCAGAACATTGTCTTGTAACAGAATCTGTTTTCTTTTAAACAGAACTATCTAGTCTTTATTTGCCACACTTTGACCAGTATGTGGAGACAGGCCATGTGCACCAATACACAGTGCATGCATATTCAGCAATCTGAAACAATTATTGGGAAAGATTGTCACAGTTTCTGGGTAAGTGAATAAAGCAGAAGGACTTATTTTTTTTTTGAACAAGTTGTGTTGATGGCTGCACAAAACTGGACGATTGCTGAACTTTTGCACCTTTCTTGAACCTCTCTGAGGGAACGCTTTCTATGCGGAGCACTGCTGGAGTTTTGTTTATTCGGCTTTTTTCTTGAAAGAAAATGATGTTATTTTAACACGCGGAGGAGGGGGTGGGGGGGCGGGGAGGAGAAGGACATTTCTTGTAGCTGCTTATGAACTCAGGAGTCTCCTGAGCAAGTCTTAAAAGCAGAAGGCAGGGTTGATCTCATAAAGCCACCAGGACTCCTCGCTCCTCCTGAGCGCTTTCTCAGCAGTGCTCACTCCTGGTCCCTATTTAGCTCCCGGGTTACTCCCACCCCGGACCCTCCACACAGTGGGCGCAGACCCAAACGCCAGCGAGCAAGCTTGGGAACCCTCTTGGGGGAGAGGGGTGGGGCCGTGACTCACGCGCCGACGCGCTCCCGGGCTGAGAAGCGGCAACTCCAGCTGTGCTTGGTCGGGGACGGCTCGGGTAGGGCGCATGCGCTCCGTTTGCCTTCTCCTCTTCCCCCTCCCCGTTACCCCCTCCCTTCTATCCCTCTGTCTATCTCTCTCCCTCTCTCCCTGCCGGCTGGGTGCTGAAGTTGGGCGGATGGCAGCCAACCTGCTCCGCTAGAGGACCAAGCAGCCCAGCCTTTCCCCCCGGACCTTTCGGTGCTGTGCCCACACCTCCAGGCGGGTGGGTAAGACATTTCCTTTAAAGCTGAACGTTGCTAAGTAAATGGCATCAAAATGTCTGCTTTATACCGATGGATGGAATTTTTAAAAAAAAGAGGGGGGAGAAAAAGAGGGGGCGGAGAGTACAATTGCAAATACACCGGTGGGGCGGGGGAGCCTGCTTGGTGCTGGGGTCCCCACCGCTACTCCTGCTGCTTAAGGAGGGCAGAGGGGTGAACCGAGGCGCTGGCTTGGGAAGTTAAATCTTAAAATGTTGCTGCCATTTCTGGCTCTGCCCGTCCCCTTCCCAGCTGGTATGCGGAGATGGGGTGGGTATCCTGGTTTTTCAGGGAACCCCTCAGTTGTGTCCCCGCTGCTCTGTGAAGCGATGCTGCTGCTGCTACTGCTGTTGCTTATGTGAAGGCTAAGCTGACGGCAGCAGCAGCAGGCAAGGTTGCTATCACCAGGGAATGGGGCAAAAGGGGTTCGGGGGTGGAAAGAGATGAAAGGAAGCGAGAAATTTCATACTGATTTTTATTCCTTCAGAGAAACGAGAGTGGAATTAGAAATGGCAAGCAGACAAATAAGCAGAGTATATTTGTGTTTTCTTGATCTTAACCTTAAAGGGAAAAAAAAGCAAAAAACAGTGATGGAAAAGGTGTTTAAGAAAAGGGGTTTTTGTACAAACGGATGCCTTATTACACTGGTGAAATATAAGGTTTTTTGGGTGATTCTTTCTCTTGTTCTTCTCTTTAATAAAAGAAAAGGAGTTCATATGCATATGGCATGAAATAAATTTTATAGAGAACGGCTTCAAGGGGGGGGGGGTGAGGGTGAGGAACGCCCACTAAACCTATAAGCCGCTTCCCGGGTGGGTGTCTCGAAGGCATCCTTGTTGTATATCATGGTGATTCTTTTTATTATTGATGGAAATCATAATTTAATAGCTATCTCCTCTCAACCTTTCCTTTTCTTCCTCTTTATTTGCTGCGGCAGTAGCAGGGTGCAGGGTGCAGGGACTTGGCCGTATTCTCTTTCTCCCTACCTCCCTGTGTCTGAAAAATGTCGGAGGACTTGAGGATGGAGGAGGGACAGGCACTGTCCAAGGGAAGCCGCAGATGGTTAGATTGCTCTTCGCAAGCGGGAGCACTCTAACAGCACATCTCCCATAATCAGCAATAACTTAGAGATCTAAGCTCCCAGAAAGGATAGGGAAACCTTGGGCAAATTCTTATCCACAGTGACTGGACCCCACCCAAAATCCTTCCCCTCCACTACAATCTAGAGGCCAAGACTTCTGGCTCATTTGGGATAACCTTAGAACCTGCCAAGAAAAATTGAACCTAGCTCCTGGAAGAGTTTTCTTATTCTTCGAACCCTTCAAAATACGACTCAGTTCCTAAAGATTCCCCCAATAATATTTGTCTCCAGAACTTTGCAGTTCCCCCAATCCGGCTAGGGTGGTGGTAGTGGCATGTATATTTCTCTTGATTTCTTCCTCTTGGGACATATACCACAAGTAATAAAAAAAGAAATCCTGTGGTTTGGTGGCAACATAGAGCTAACCATTTCTGAGACTGGAGGTTTTTTACATTTGAGGCATTCACAGGATGCCTGGGTTTTGTTTTTTTGTTGTTGTTGTTGTTGTTTTTTGTTTTTCAATTTTTAGATCATAGATTTGCATTTGAAAATGCTTATTTATGGGGAATTGAGAAATAGTTATTTTGCTTTTTTATAATATAGCATTTTGTTGAACTGGACTTAGATTTGCTATCAGCTTTTCAAAAATACTATATTAAATGCCACCTGTTAAGTGTATTTTGAAGCATCTGAGAAACTTTATTAGTTAAATTGTTTTATTTCAGAAACATTTACAATAGATGAAATGCAATTAATCATGATACCAAAATTCAGCACATGTATATATATGTATGTATATATATATATATATGTTCTTTTGAAGTACTATAACTTAAAATCATTTGGATGAATGAGAAGTTTTGTCTACTCTTTAGATATTTACTAGCATTAAAAATTTTCATCTGTGTGAATGACACTGAAAAATGTATTTATGAAAAATGTGCTTAGGGAAAGTCAGGTCCCCCTCACTTTTAGAATGTTTAGGTTTTGTGGTATGAACTGTTTCTTAAAAAAAGTATGTCCTCTTGATTCTTACACTTATTCAGAGAGTCTGGTGTTTATGAATTCATAATCTGGAAGTTTAGTAAAACTCTTCCTTGCCCATTGAACAAATATTGTATGGGTCTGAGCTATGTCAACTCCCACCTTCTTGTTTTAACCCCACACCTGTATATAAGGGTTTATCACTATGAGAAATAGACTATGATATGGGAAAATGAATTTGAAAATCCTCTGCAATTTCTAGACCAATTTGCTTTGAGTTCTTTTAATAATGCCTATTTTAAGTGTTACTTATTTAAGTCATTCCCCACTGGGTAATAAAACACTTTTTTAGGTTCTTAGTACTAAAGGCAGGTTCTTGGTACTAAAGGACAGGCTTCCATCTTATCACCAAAAGCATAAAGCATTTCTCTTTTTTTTAAAGTTTTAACTTTATTGTTTTAAATTTTTTATTAATACTTTTTATTTGCAAAACATATGTATGGGTAATTCCTCAACATTAACCCTTACAAAGCTTTCTGTTACAAATTTTTCCCCCCTACTCCCCACCCCTCCCCTAGATGGCAGGATATCCACTACATGATAATTATGTTAGAATACTTAAGAAATCGAATATATGTATAGTTATTGCCACACATTTTTTTTGTTCAGGAGAAATCATATCTACAAGAAAGAATAATCTGATAAAGGAAATACAATGCAAGCAAACCTCAATAGAGAACATGAAAATGTTATGTTGTGGTCCACATTTCACATCCCTCTCTCTGGGTGTATATGGCTCTCTTCACCGAACAATTGGAACTGGTTTGAAGCATTTCATTGTTGAAGAGAGTCATGCCCATTAGAACTGATCATCATATAGTATTGTTGTTGCCGTGAGTAATGATCTCCTGGTTCTGCTCACTTCACTGAGCATCAGTTCAAGGCATAAAGCATTTCTCAAGCATTCTATGTGAACATAAAGCAATATGTTAAAGGTTGGGAATGCAAATAGAAAATTAAGAGGCTCTGCTCTCAAAAAGTTCACAGTAATGGGGGATACATATGGAAAATTTCAGTTGCAGTCAAGTAGAAAGATCCCATGATCCCTTTGGGTATAGCAGCAAAGCTGTCAATGCTTCTTCTTTGATGTCACTTTCACTAACAAAATCATATCAGTTTCTGATGTTAAACCATTTGAAAGTGCAAAGAATTTTTGTGGCAGGAACTCTTTTCTGGATCTTCAGTAACTGTTACAATAACACTTGCAGAAGCAGGCTGCATCTCCACAGGGGTTGTATGACAGAGGGCACTGGGTTGGAAACATTGTTCTTCACTGGGCTCTTGGGCTCAGGCTCTTGGGTTATCTTCATTAGGATTAGAGGAGAGATGGTGGTCAAGGTGATTGGTAGCAGTGCTTTCAGTTGTCTGAGACATATTGCTTCCTGTATCTCCTGAGGGTGCCTTGCTGCTTCAACTAGGCTGGCTTACCTGCCATGTGGGTGGTGAAGGGTTGAGTTAGCTGTCCCTTTTTCTATAGAAGTTGCTTCCCTATCCTATGGGTAGGGGATGGGTAGGTGTGGCTAGGCTCAAAACAAGACTTGTGGTCTGGGACCTGCAGCCACTCCATGGGCTCCTGTATCTATCTATTTTGATGACATTTGACCAGCAATTGTTGCTGGTGGTAATGAGGAAGCCAACCCCACTCCCCACAATGATTTATCTTCTCAGTTATTAATAGCTTCATTACTTTTAGAATAATTTAAAAATGGACCCTCTTTTCTTTTTTTTTCCCTTTTTACTGAAGCCTGAGGGATTAAGACCAGAGGTGGGGGAAGTTGAAGAAGGGAAGAAATCCATTATGCAATCCTACTCACCTAAGTGCATTAAAATAAACAAAGTGGCCATAAGTGTTCCAAATGCCAAATGTCTACATTCCAACTTGCCTCTTGATCAAGGTTGAGATTCAATTTGCCTGAAAGAAAGGAAATTAGAACCACATCTTTAGGGAACTATTTACACTTTGGAAGTTCATTCTCTGGAGCACTTGGGATTTCTTAGAAGAGAAGATGACACCATGGCTAGGAGGAGGAAGGAAGAGCAGAAGAATCAGAGGCAAAGACAAGATGGTGGAGTAAAGTCAGGGATTTGCCTAAATCCTCCCCAAAGGCCTCCAAATACCTCTAAATAGTGACTAACAAAATTCTTGAGCATGAAAAACCACAAAGGGACACAGTGAAACAATTTTTCACTTCAAGAGAATTTAGGAGGTCATCAGGAGAGGTCTGTTGCATTAGGTGATAGAGAACAGTCCAGTTCAGCCTGGATCTCAGTAAACCCTGGCAGACCTGTAATGACTGAATCAGTGGCAACAGTAGTGGTTTCCAGACCTCTCAGCCCATAGACAATAAGGGGATAAAACAACAGATCAGAAGGAAATTATAAGGGTTCCTTTGCTGTTAGAAGCAGGACTCTGTTGCATTGCCTATATTTAGATCTGGAGCATAATTCTGAGGTTTAGTCCCAGTACAAGGAAGAGTACTAGCATAGAACCGATTGAGGCCACAGAGGAACAAGAATCCTGGTTATGATTCCAGGGTTGAAAAGAGTACCTGTACTCACTCACAAATGAACACAATTTGGAATAGTAATATGCATACTTCTCCTTAGATGATATCACCTTTGAAGAATCAAAAACTTACAGGTGTCCAGAATAATCTCTAAAACAGCTACACAAAAAAACCTGATGCTTGGGACAGTGCCCCCTCCACTTGGGAAGGAGAGTCCTACTTTAGCATAGAGTTAAAAGTAAGTCAAAGATCCTACATCCAAAACCTCCAAGAAAAATTATGAATTGGTCTCATGGAAGAGCTCAAAAAGGATTTTGAACTTCAAGATAAGTAAAGGAAAAATTGGGAAGAGAAATGATAGTGCAGCAAGGAAATCATGAAAAAAGTGTCAATAGCTTGATAAAGGAGACACAAAAAAGACTAAAGAAAATAATACCTTAAAAAATTAGAATAGGCCATTTGGTAAAAGAGGTACAAAGAACCACCAAAAAGAAAAATGTCTTGAAAGGCAGAATTGGCCAAATGGAAAATGATAATATAAAAATTCATTGAAGAGGAGTTTTTAATAAGTAGAAGTGTCAAAATGGAAAAGGAAATACAAAACTTCACTGAATAAGATAATTCCTTAAAAGTTAGAACTGGGCAAATAGAAGCTAATGACCTTAGGAGACATCAAGTAACAATCAACAAAATTAGAAGCATGCAGAAACAAAAGAAAATGTGACATATCTTATTGGAAAAACAACTAATCTGAAAATAGATCCAGGAGAGAGAATTTAAGAATTATTGGATTACCTGAAAAAAAAAGCCTACATATTATCTTTCAAGAAATTATCAAAGAAAACTATCCCAATATTCTGGAACCAGAAGATAAAATAGAATTTGAAAGAATCTATGGATAAAAAGAGATCCAAAAAATGAAAATTCCCAGGAATATTGTAACCAAATTCTACAACTATCAAGTAAACACACAAGTCAAGATTCAGCAGCTTCTACATTAAAGAATGGATGATTTAGAATACAATATTCTAAAGGGCAAAGAAGCTAGGATTACAATCAAGAATCCCCTTCCCAGAAAAACTGAATATAATCTTTCAGGAGGGAAAATGGATATTTAATGAAAAAGAGGACTTTCAAGCATTCTTCATATAAAGACCAGAGTTTAATAGAAAATTTTACTTTCAAATAAGAAGTATAAAAAGGATTAGATCTCTCCTCTGCTATCTTATCCTGGTGTGAAAATGACTCTGGGTTCTCCAAGACCACAGGCAGGAAATGGAACAAAAGCTTTGTTAAATTCTACCATGCTGGAAAAACTTGGGTTTTGGGCCAATGAATGATTTTTTTGGTTGTTGTTGCCCAGACATCAGTTTAGCTAAGTATTCTGAGTTTCATTATCATCAAAAATGGCTGGCTAGTTGTATATAAACTTTATTTTTACCTCAATAGTAGACTGCCTTATAAGACACAAAAAGAGTACAATCTGCATTGTTGAAGGGAGTGCCCACTTTGAGGAAAACCATAGATTCTTAAAGTACTAAAATACAAGACACTATGTAAATATGTTATAATTCCTTAAAAGAACTCTTTCCATTATTAGTTTTTCTAGGTCTATGAAATATATTCTTAATAATTTGGTAAAGCATTTAATCTCATAAAAAGGAAAAGAAAATATAAATTTTAACTCTAAAGTTTTAAATCACAACAAAGATAGGATTGGTCAGTTTGCCACTGGTATAGTCATTATGGAAAACAATTTCGAATTATGTTTTTAAAAAAGTTACTAAAATGTTCTTTTCCTTTGACTAAGGTATTCTACTTCTAAGTCTATACTGTAAGGAGGTTGTAATTAAAAAAAAAAAAACTTTCACATTTACTGCAGCTATTTTTAGAATAGCAAATAACTGGAAACAGTGAAATTCATTGATGATTAATTAAATACCAGACTATTAATATAATGGAATATTACTGTGTTGTAATGAACAATGAATATGATGAATATATAAAAGCATGGGAACACCTCTAAAATGATATAAAGTAAGTAGAATCAGGAAAATAACATATACAAGAAGTGAAAAAAATCCAGCAACAACAAATAAATTGAAACTGAATGCTATAATTAATTACTACGACTACTGATAGTATCATTTTTATAGCATGTACTATGTGATAAATACTGTACTAAGTACTTTCAAGTTACCTCATCTGGTTATCACAACAATACCCATCAGGAAGTAGGTGCCATTATTATCCCTATTTTACATATGCAGAAATTGGGATAATTAGAGTTTAATGGGGAATAGGAAAAAATGCTTCCCAGGGAGGATTCTTTGAAGAAGGGGGAATATGGATTTGGGATACTACTTATCAAGTTGTATTTCATTGATGTGCTGCTTAGTTCTGCTGAGCTCTGTGTGTGTGTGTGTGTGTGTGTGTGTGTGTATGTGTCTTTTTTCTTATTTGCTATAAAGAATGGTTCTCCAAGAAGGGGTAAAAGGAGATTTATGTTGGGAAATGATGTAAAAAAGATTATTAATAAAAAGAAAGAGAAAAAAAAGCAAAGGAATCTTTCTTTAATTTCTGCAGAGAATCCTTTTTTTTCCACCAGTTTACCTCTACTTACAGTAATAGTAAGAGCATCACATGCATGCAGAGACTATTGAAAATGCAGTAGATGAACTTAATGTTACATGACATTAAAAGCACTGCACTCTATCTGCTTACTATGATAAGCGTCAGGGATGATAAGTACATATAAATGCATCCTTGAGTTTAAAAAATTCATGTCATCTCTAGGGCTGTCTCATTGCCTTGGACCATCTAAGTGTTACAAATTTCTAACAGAGAAAAACACAAACTTTTACCAGAGAGACACCAAGCGCATTCTACATGTCACATTCACTAAGGAAAAAAACCATTCAATATTTTGTTGACAACCAAAGAAAATTATTTTGCCAAATTAACAAGTATCATGCAAGTCTTTTAATATTCTAAACCATTTTTACTTCATAGAAAATACATGCTTTTATTAACTATATCAATTTTAAGTATTAAGGACTAGCTTTTGTTTTTTTTAATCTAATTCTATATGAATTCTACCTATTTGGGTCAAGAAAGAAACTTAGAGAATTCTTGACATTTTGTGAGGACACTTAAATTTAAACAAACAAATGTAAAAAAGCAAAAGAAAGCACTTTGTAACACAGAATGCAGAGCTAACCCATTCTAGCTGAGCCAAGGTTCTGGCTCAATTGGTACAGAATAGAACAAACAACACTGAAGTTTGGAGTTTAGTGTATTAAAGCTGCCATAACTTCTTAAACTGTCTGCTTTTTTGCCTAGTTTTCCCAGTTTGTGAGAGCCTTTAGAGGAAATCCAAAATCATTAAGTATTTGATTTCTACTATTCCTTTTTTGGACTTTTAAATATGAAACTACATTGAGGAAGTCTAAATTTAAGAGTTGCCAGACTTGTTTCTGACCAGTGGTTGTGGTAAAGTAGTTCTAAGCCTCATAACAGTTATGGAAAGAGGATTAATAGTTATGAATAATGAGTCATAGGATTTTCTATCCATAAATATGAATCTTTTATTTGAGTAAATTTATAATTTATACAGTTATAAAAGCATATCAAGCTGGAATTTAAAAAATTCTTTAAGTCTGCAAAATCTCAGGAAGATCAGATTCTCATCCTACATGTTACCAGGAAATCTACATATGTTCTAAATTGCTAAGGGCACCTATAGTTTAAATGGCTACTTCTATAGTTTAAATGGCTACTTCTATACTCCTAATTAACACCCTCCTCCAAAAAAATGTAAGAAATTTAGTAGATTTTCACCAAAGAATAAAAATGTTTAGAAACAGAAAGCACCTGTAAAGTTATGTTCATTTTCAAAAAGTTATTTGAGGGGTGGCTAGATGGAGCAATAAATAGAGTGTTGGCCCTGAATTCAGGAGGATCTGTGTACAAATTTGGCCTCCTACAGTTAAAACTGCTTAGCTGTGTGACCCTAGGCAAGTCACTTAACCCCAACTGCCTGCCAAAGGGAAAAAAAGTTATTTGAAGAAAAATAAAATTTAAATTGTCATCCAGTGAGTTTTAAACATATCTAATATAGTAAGATCTCATTAATTCCAAATATACCTACCCAGAATTAATAATAATGTGGAGATCTTTGGCTTATGTTAACTACTCTTGAAAAAAAATAGCTAAACAAAACATTAGTTAAAAAAAATTGCAAGGGAAATGAATTGTTTAATAACCGGGGGGAAATTTTAAATACTCATTATAGAAATAAGTTAAGGTGCTATTTTAAAATCATTTTCATTTGTCCAAGCAGGGTTTCAAAGACCTAAAATTAGTAATATTTTGCTAAGTCAATTTGATTTACCATCTCACATATGCGTGAAAAGAATAAAACTAGTCATTCAGAAAGGCTTTTCCTGATTAGTTTGAGATCTTACTACAAATTATCTCTTTGTTGACAATTTATTCTTCAATATTGAGTTATATAATAACTGGAAACCCATATTTTTGAAGGTGGATTTTGACTTCTAACCCAAATTATAAAATTGTGAAAGTACTTTCATTAAATGAAATTCTAAAAATCTGAATTGTTTATATTTTGTATTTTGAGAATATATCAGCTCATCTGATTTACTTCAAATTAAATATTGTTCTCCATGGAGATGTTTACTTTTATATACTGGGTAATAGGCCTCTGAAAATGCTATTCTAATTGTTTACTGGAAAAGACTAGTAATAAAAGTCACTGTGTAATAGTAATACACTTTTACAAATATATACTCATTCAGGGCAAATGATGATATGGGATTATAGAATTTAGAGCTGGAAAAGGATCTTTGAGATTCTCTACCATGATTCCATCACTTTACAAATGAGAAAAATGAGACCTAAAAAGGCAATGTGACTTGCCCAAATTCAAATAGATAGGAAGAATTGAGACTTGCACCTCAACCCTTCAGTTCTCTTGATTTGAATTTCAGCACTATTTTCCTCTCTACCTCATTATTTTATAAAGTAAATTAATTTATCATTGTCGTTGCTCCTCATTGTTTCAGTTGTATCCAACTCTTCATGATCCCATTGAGGGTTTTTTTTAATAAATGGGTATGTCATTTTCTTCTTAATCTCATTTTACAAATGAGGAAACTAAGGCAAACAGGGTTAAGTGATTTGGCCAGACATGAATAAGCATAAATATTGATTTTATTTTTTGATGAATGTCTTTGTATCTAGGTCAAAAGGGCTAATCGAAGGAGTGCATATATTTTCCCTAGACAAGAGAAAACTTCAAATATTTGGAAAAGGACTTTGTTCTATTCACTTTGGCCCAGGGAAAAGAATCAGAAGCAACAGGTTCGAGTTATGGAGAGGCAAATTTTGGCTTAATATCAAGAAAAAAATCCATAACAATTAGAGCTGACCAAAACTAGAATGGGCTACTTTGAGAGATCCAAATATTTTAGTGGTACTGGTGCAGAAGCTCTATAACCACTTGGATGTTAAGAGTGAAAAAATCCTTCCTATTTTGGATTTAATTAGATGGCTGGTGAGGTTCCTTCTGACTCTTAAATCCTTTGATTCTGTTATACATATGTGTCCTTATATAGAGGAATGTTTGAGGAGATACTTAAGTGTGAACTGATAAGAATATCTTAAATTGCCTATGTGACTTTATGAGCATTATTTGACATATTATGAAATTTTATTTGATAGGTACTGTAGACTTATGTCAACCAATTCTGGACTTAGAGAAATCTTATATAGGTCTTCCTGATCCTTTTCTGCTAACTCTACCAATCCCTTCTGCCTTTCAAAACTCAAAATCAATACGTTTTAAGAGAGCATTTGGAAGCTGTAAGATATTTTCCATTGGGATACAAAGATGAATAGGACAGTCTCAAATTTCTTCCATCAGTGACTTTATATTCTTGGTGGCAAAGTGAAGCATAAATACATGAAAAGACAAGCAATATTGTCTGAATTAAGTAAAACTAAATATAAGATGTGCCAAAATTGTGAGATAGACAATATAGAATGAAGCAGTTTTCATTCCTAAACTGTTTGTCTGGTTGCTGACAACTTGGAGAAACATCACTAGTGTAGGGTTACTGGGCTCTATCCTTTTCTCTGTCCTTTCTAAAATCAATGACTTAAAAATGGAAAATGAGCTTATACTTATAGATAACACAAAGCTGATGTTGTTAAACTAATATCTAATAAACTAAAATTATAAAGTTTGTATGCAAAAAGTCTCCCTAATCTGACATGGAATCATGGTTTTTATAACTTTTCAGACTGTTCAAAAATCTATAATTTATCAATCTGGTTGTCTCTTTCACCTGCACAAAACACATTTCCGTATAGGCTTCATTACTTGCTTTAGCCAAAAATATATAAATAAATAAAGTTACATACTGGTCAACATTGCTGTGATAAACCTCTCTGAACTTAACTAGATTAGTCCTCAGAAAACATTCTAGCATGAGGCTGATACACGAATTCTTTCTGGATTGACAGAATCTACACTGAAATTGAAGAACCAGATTCATCTACTTAGTGTAATTGAATTAATTGAGTAAGATTTTAAGATATTAAGATAAAGAAGAAATAAAATGTAACAGGAAGAATTATAAAGGATAGACCTATATTCAGCTTTTAAAAAATGTGTGCAGGATGATAATGATCTGCCTCAATAAAAGATGGTATCTAACATTCTACCAATGTCTTCTCATTTCCACATAGATCCTGAAGGTAATTCCATTCTTTTTTTTCTCTCTATAAGCTTCAGATCTGAACACTCAACAACAATGTCTCTCCTTCATCGTGGTTCTCTGATACCTACCTTAATCTATAAGCCAAGTCTCAGGTCTTTTTCCTTCTTAAAAAAAAAAAAATATATATATATATATATATACATATACATATACATACAAACATATATATATACATACACATATATTTAAAACTTAAATATAAAATAATAAAAAATAGAAAAATAAAGACAAAAAGAAAAGAAAAAAACATTGTCATGTGTCCAATAGGACATCAAAAAGGATTCAAAATATGTAACAATAAATTTCCATTTTAAGAAAGCATATATAGAAGAAAATATATTCATAACTATCCATCTTTGTTTCTCTGTAGATTATTTTTTTGTTCTCTGCTGTGTATTTTTTATTTTATTTTTTCTCCCCATCATCCTTCCTACCTTCCCCAAGCAAGCCAGTTAATTTTGGATATATTTATACATAGTTACATACATATATAACTACATATATATATATGTACATGTACACCCATATCCCATACATATTATATATATATATCTCTATGTGCACACATACATACACGATATATATTTACATATATACATACATTTAAAACAAGCTTAATATGGTTGCCATATAAAGAACATTTCTCTCTTGATTGCATCTTTAAGTTTGACTTTGTCTAAGATCAATGATTACTACCTCTACTTTTTTTTTCTAATAAATTCTACTCCTGGTCATTGTTATTGTGTCTGTGTATATCTCTTATTTCTATCCCTCCTAACTCTTCTACTTTAATTTTGTTCCTTAACTTGCCTTTATATTACTTAAATTCATATCTTATCCCTTATACCTTTTCCCTACCTCTTTATCCCATTTCCATTACTCTACACCTTTCCCCTTCTTTTTAGAAACCCCATCCTATCTTTCTGCTATGTTGTTAAGCATTCTTATTACATGTTTTAAGGAAACACCAGAGACAATTAAAAATCCAAGGAACATAATTAAATCTACTTAAGTAGTCCAGAAAGATCTTTCCTACTCTGCCCAGGCTGAGTTGACATAATTCTCTGACTACAAATATTTCCACTGAGATTATCTTCAGTTTATACTGAATAAATCATATATGTACAATTTTTTACACGTCTCCCCTATTAGAATGTAACCCTCCTGAGGGTTAGGACCATATTTTTGCCTCTCTATTCCCAACACATAGTATAGCACATAGTATGTACTTAATAAATGTTTGTTGACTGACCAATGGTTGGTACTGCTCTACTTTCACTGGATCCACTCTTCTCTGGTATGTGGTCCAGGATGACATAAATTTCCTTCACTAAGTCTACCTCCTACATGCTACTGCCAGTATGAGATTCTATACTGAAATATTCTTCCTATTCTAAATGTTCATTTCCTGACCAGCCCTAATTCCAGGGCTCCCCAACCTCCAAGACAGAAGTAACTGACCTACTTTAAGCTAGTGATCAATAGTTATCTTTTAAGGGACTTTATTCCTGTTTCATCAACCTCCTCTCACCCTCAAGATATCAAACAGTTTTTGGGTTTTTTTTTTTCAGACTTTAGCCAAGAGAAGGGAGGGGAGGAAATGGGGCCTAGAAAGAACAGGAGAAAGAGAATGAAAGAGAATTGAGAGGGGGAAGAGGAAAGAAAGAGAAAGTGATAGAAAAAGCAAGAGTGAAAAAAAGAGGAAAGAAAGACAGGAAGTGAGAAAAAGAGAGAGAGAAAGAGACAAAGTCAAAAAGGCAAAGAGGAGATAGAAACCTAAACTAATATAAACTTACGCTGCGTTGAGAGGCATAATATCTAATGTTAAGAAGGTACAAGTTCCACTGTGGTCTGCCATGATTAGACTACATTTAAAGAATCACTTTCAGTTTTGGACTCTTTTTAGAAAGGAGGCAACATGGTAAAGCAGAAAGAAAAATTAATTTAGAGCCAGGAGATCTGGATTTGAAAGCTGCCTTTGCCACTTAATATCTATGTTACCTTGGGCAAGGCATCTACTTCTCTGATCCTTGGCTCCACATCTGTAAAATGAAGGTAGAGTTAGATAGTTTCTAAGAGCTCTTCAAACTTTTATTTCTGTGATCCTATGAAGGATATTGTGCTGTGCAAAATATGGAAGAAGACGATGATAAGCATAAAGATCATGTATGAAAGTTGAAGGGTCTGAAGATTTTTCACCTAGAAGAGAGAAGACTGTCAAAGAGGAAAGATGTTTTTAAAGTTTTGAAGGGATTGTCATGAGAGCAGCATTAAATGTCTTTATTGTCACTAGGGAGGAGAAGTTACAAAGAAAATAAAATACATTTGATAAAAGGAAAAACTTAATGATAATTAGAAGAGTCAGTAGAAAAAAAAATGGATGCTTTGAGGAAGTAATGATTGCTGCACAGCAATCACCAGAGGCCGAATGACCACTCTTTTTTTTTTTTAACATTCCTATAGAGGGGATTTTGGGGAAGGCATGGCCTTATTTAAGGCCAGGAATTCTTAATTTTCAGTTTGTGAACTTATTTAATATTTTGATAATTATATTTCAATAAAAATAATGTTTCCTTTGTAATTCTTTGTATTTTGTTTTATACTTTTAAAAAACGTTTGGAAAAGGGGTCTTAAAGCTTCATTAGACTTCCATAGTAGCCCATGACAAGCAAAAAAGTGAAGAACCCCTGGACTACATGGAATTGGAGGTCCCATTCAACTCTGAGATTCTATGACTGAATCATAACTCAGGTTACTCCCCTGAAGGGTTGTGCTTTCAAAATTCCAGGTGTTCATATAAAATTTTGCTCATACAATATCAAAACTACTGTATCTTTCCCCCCAAAAAAAATTAAATCAGTGTTTTGTATCACACAAAATTTCATGGGAAAAATTATTGGGGTTTAATTGACCCCATGCTCAATCTGAACCAACCATGTGAATGAATAGGAACAAAAATAAAGAAAACATAATGAAAACTTGGACTGCATTATAGTAGAACTACAAAATCTGTATTAAAGAGTAGGGGCATAGAAGTGTGATAGCCCCTTTGGTCTGAACATCAGACATCATGTCTGGAGTTTTATGTCCAGCTCTATGTTTCTGAAGGATATGGACAATAGATAGTATCCAAAAGAAGGTAAAGCAGGGTCATGTGTGGGATAATTGAAATCACTAGAAGATACCCGATGAAAGAGAATATTTTACATGCTAAAAGAAAATTTATATGACCTAAGGGAATTGTCTTCAAATATTTGAAGGAGTTTGCAAAAGGAAATAAGAATAAATTTATTCTCTGTTGTTCTGGAAGACAAAATTAGGACCAATAAGTAGAAGTCAAGAGGCAATTTAGTGTAAAAAGACAGATCAGGTCTTGAAATCAGGAAGATGAGAAATTCAGGTCCCACCTGTCATATACATTTCTTTTCCCTAGCTGCTAGTATCTTCCCCTCAAAGACTGCCTTCTATCTATTCAGTTTGTATGTACTTAAGTATTTATATCTTGTCTCCCTTATTAGTATGCTATCTCCTTGACAGTTTTAACCTTTCTTCATATCTGCAGCACTTAGAACAATACCTGATATCAGACACTCTACAAATGTTTTGTTGGCCAATTTGACTTGAATCTCAGTACCCCAGGCAACTATCTTAAGTTTATAAATTGCAGAAAAGTTGTTGAGTACATTCATAAAGGTAGTTCTATGGAATCACAGATCTGGTTAAAAAGGTACAAGTTATAAAGAAGCAGATTCTTGCTTTTCAGTATTGAAAAAGACTACCACAAAAATTATTGAGTTCCTCATTATGTATATGTTTAAAAACACAAGACAAAACAAAACCCTTAATGTAGTATCAAGCTGAATTATAGCAATAGAAATTAAGTGTTGAGTCAATAAATACATTAAGATCATATCTGAAGTACCCTGGGCAGTTGTGATTATCACTTTTTAAAAGGGACATAGATGAATGGTATGTGGTCAGAGGAAAGAAACAAGGATGTGTCTAGAAATTATCATTTGATGAGTGGTTGAAGGAAGTTATTTGTAATCTATAGAAAAGATGACTTAGAACTGTTTTCTAGAATTGTGTGATTGTCTTATATGGATCTAGTCTATATAACACAAAAAGTCAGAACTAGGACCAGTAGGTAGAATTCAACAGGAGACCCTTGAGGGATTAACCAAATATAGAACCTTTCAATCATTGTAGCTGCCAATAAGTAAATGGCTTGTCTCTCAAAGTAGTAAACTCCATATTCCTGGAACTCTTTAAGCAGATTTTGAATATTTGCCAGGGATCTTGTGGAGGGGACTGCTAATTTGATTGGGGAGGATTCATTAGCTAGACCCTTCCATCTCCAATATTCTATGATTATGGTAATAGAAAACTATGCAAAAGTGCTATACAGTACTAGTGTCTTACAAATAGGACCAAAATCAAGAGTCCCTGTAGGATGCCTTCCCTGGTATAATCAGTCTGTTGTAATCCAAAAAGGCAATTGACATGGAGAGAAGACCAGACAAGAAACTAGTAATTTAAAAGAAGAAAAGAAAAAGACCTGAGGTCCACACAAACACAAAATTGGATGATAAACCCTGTATATTACCAAGTTGGACAAAACAGGCGAGCCTATCTTTCCCCAATTGTGTTTATTTCCCTGAAACTGTATGATTTGTTTTCTTTTCTGTCTCACTTGAAGTTCACTTTAAACTAATTTCACCAATATAAAACCATTGGCAGAGCCAAGGGAACAGAGAGGCAGTGTGATTTGCCTCAGGCCCTGTACCATCTAAGGATACCTGGGAATCTTCAAGCTCTCTAAAATGTGAACCATAAAGCTGTATCTGTCTGCCTTAAGCAGGGTTCTTCACCTTTTGTGTATCATGTTCATTTTTGGCAATCTGGTGAAGCATATGGGCCTCTTCTTATCAGAATGTTTGTTGTCTGCCTTCATAAAGGAAGGAAATGGCAAATTTCAATGAAAGGTTAGTTAAAATGAAGTTGTATTTTCTTCACTGTAAGGTCACCTACCTCCTACCTTGCACTCCCAAGTCTGTAGGCCCCAGATTAAGAATTTCTGGTGTAAAGATTTATAAATAAGTCATTCCTTTAAGAAACAGTTAAAATTTCTAGTGAGATAAATATCACAAATCCTCTCCCCACACACTATTCATCATATGTGTGTATGTATATACATACATGTGTAGGTGTATGAAGTGCTGAAACAGATACTCCTTTCTGCTTTTTAAAATGTAAGTATTATCCTGAGTGTGGAGGAGGAAAGGCTTTATACACAGCAACACCTGTAAGTTCAGCCCAAGGTGATTTATAAAATCAGAAGCTTATTTTCCCTGTGCCCAGAAAGTCAAGATGAATTTATAAGATCTGTCACAAGGTTCGAATTCTTCCTTTGGAGTAACTAACAGTCAGCTTCTGGCTTTCTATAGCAGTGGGGTACTAGTGTCTTTTGAATAAATTAAGTCTACAATCATTCTAAAACTGTATTTTAGTCCATATCTTCAATACTTTCTTCCACCTCTTTCCTTTATTAAAGCTGTCACAATGATTCTAGATCCAGACGAACTTAAAGGAATTGTACATTTGTTAGTTCCTTTTGCTAAACTATCCTGTGTCAAGAGGGTAGGGGGGAAATGAACTAAAGTCAATCTATCAAAGAGACAAAGAGAAGAAACCAAAGTTCTAAGTACAAATTGGATAATTGTCCCACTTAACAAAAGGTTGACTGTGCCAGAGTCTACAAATAGCACTCAGTAGCTGTGCCTTCTCCTAGCTTTGCATCTATCATACTAAATAACTCAATTTGCTGCACAGAGTAAGCATTTAATCATAAATGTATTTTCAAATAGATATTTTACATAGTTGAAAAAAAATTGCATGTCTTCATCTTTTCAACTCTAGGAGGGGGAAAGACTTGCCTCAGACTTCAATTGAACAAAAAGTGTACCTAAATTATTACTTTTCTTTTATAATTTTTAAATTGAAATGAATTAGAATCTTAATATTGGAAGTACACATTGAAATAAAAAAAGAATTGGGAACTGATTTTTTTGAAGAAGACAAGTAATTGTTCTAGCTTTGCTATTTTAAGAGTAAATAATACAAGCTACAAGAAACTTTAACTCAATTCATGGAGCTTATTTACTTCTATAGAGAAGCCTCAAATTCAGTTTTTGAAGAAATTTCAATCTAGAGTTTGTAGATTAGGCATCTTAATAAAAATGTGGAATTTCCCCAATGTAATTACAAAATGTCCCGAAAGTTTTAATGCAGGTTTAAACCATTAGAACTTAAACTTGTAGTAAAACCATAATTGCTGTAAACTCATAAAGCTTAAAGCTTCACTAGGACTTTTGGGACACCCTATCTTTATGTTAATTGCTATTGAAAACCACAAAAAATATCCTTAAGCCATGTTAGGGAAGGTTCTCTTGAGTCTTATTTTTAAAGAGTATTTATTGTAGTAGGAAGTTAGTTGCATAATCTTAGCCACATTTTCAATAAGAAAACATAAAGGAAATAAATAGCCAAATGAAACATAAAAGTCAAGTAAATGTGACTAGTGGAGGACTAAGAATAGAGACCGAACCTGTGTTTTCATTGGCATAGGGAACACTCAGCTGAGAAAACTCCTGTCTGTGCTTGTTGGCACCCTTCTTTCCCATCTTAAAGTGTTGCCTAGGGTACTAGTTGCCTAGGTGTTAAACTTAAATAGAAATGGGGGTCACTAATTTTATACATAAGAGACAGTGGGAGAGTCAGTGTGAACCACATATTTACTTAGTTTTAAAATATAATGTTATATATGTTTTATTGTGTGTGGGCTTTTTGTTAAAAAGGATAATTGTTCTTTAATTCTTTAATTTAATTTAATTCAGAAATTATACCAGCTATCATTAGCACCATATAGTACAATTTGAAGCTCTTGTATTCTAAGTACCGATGGCACATTTAAGACACAGTAAGTTATAGCAAGGGGTATGTAATCATGATAATACAGGGGGGTATAACTATGGTATGCAATTGTTTAAGAATGTTGAAGAATTTATTTACCTCAAGAAAAATCTGGTCCAATTTTGTCCTGAAGGCAGTACTAAAACATAAGCTTTTCTTATTTAGGATCAGATTTAAGACCAATTCAGTTGTCTTTCCAAATGGGAATTTTTGTTTAAAATTTATGGCTCTTTGTAAGATATCCTAAAATCCTGCAAGGTGTGAGAGACACAGATACAAACACAGAGAAAGACAGAGACAGAAACAATACAGACAGACAGAGAAAGAAAGAGACAGACAAACACACACACACACACACACAGGAGAAGGAGAGAATGGGAGGGCTACATTTCTATGTGGTAGTAACTTAATGACAGAAACATCTGGTCAGACATCCCATTTAACGTTCTTGAAAGCTGGCTATTTTATTTGTGCTGAGTATGTTTCAAAGTAAGTGTGGGTCTATGACAAAAGACAAGAGTAATGGATGGAAAGCCAGTCTTAAAGTTAAGAAAACATTCCTTCCTTTTTGCCTCTTGGAATCCCTGTTTTACTTCAAGACAGTTCAAGATTTCCTTTCTATGTGAAGCCTTTCCTGATGTTAGTGTTCACATTTTCTAAAGTACCTTCTTAAATACATACTATGAATTCTTTATATACTTGTATATGAATATTATATCTTTCCCCCTCTCCCTCTTAGAATGTAAACTGTTTAAGAGCAAGAACTTTTATTTTATCTTATCTTCACAACTCAGCACAGTGCCAGTCACCAAGTAGAGTGCTTGATAATACATGTTGATCAACCCATCCAGTCAGTCAGGACAAAGTCAGTTGCATGGTGATATTAAGTAAATAAATTAACATTTTAGTGTCTCAGTCAACTCTCTAAGATAATAAATTGTAGATATTTTGCCTAAAATTCCTTTTGCCAATAAAATCACAGGTCTGGAAACCTCCACTAAAAATGGACTTATACTCAGTGGATTCATTTTCATTTCCTACTGTATCTGCTTCTTGCTACTGTGAATCTAATTTTGGGCTACTGAATATGCAATATTTGAGCTAGTAATGCCTTAGGAGTTGTCATTTATCTTTAGGAAAAAATAATACTAATAATGGCATTGGTGTATCATTTAAAGGTTCATAAAATATTTTACATGCATTATCTCATTTGTTCACACCAACTCTTTGTGGATGGTATTTTTATTCTCATTTTACAGCCAAGGCAACTGAAACTGAGAAAGGCTTAGGGACTTATAAAACTACTCAGTTTCTGAGATGAAATTAGAATGGAAGGTTTCTAATTCTATACCTGGAACCCTATCCATTGCACCACCTAGGTGCCTAAGAAAGAATAAATAATAAGGAAAGATATATTAGGGATTTGTGGACTAGGGAAGATATAAAACCCAAAACAAAGACTGAGCTAAAAAGCCAAGACAGTATGGGAAAAGCCCAAAGATTAAGACTGGGCACAATAGTATATATCAACACCATGAGTCAAAGTTTCCTAGAACCCCCAAGCACTTTTAAAAGAGTGAATCCTTATGCTCAAACATATTCATTTTATTCTTGTGTCCTTTCCCTTCCCCTTCAGAATGGCTTTAAAGTTGAAGCCTTGTATACACATAATTTAAAAATTGTTGTGAGTACTGATGGCACATTTAAAATACAGTTATCTATAACAAGGAATATGTAATCATGATGCTGCAAGGAGATATAATTATGGTATATGGTTGTATCTTAAAGAATGTTAAAGAAAATCTGGTCCAACTTTGTCTTGTTCAATAAATCATTTCCTTTTCTTCACTACAATCTCTTCATAGAAATGAAGATACTCTGTGGTACTAATTAAAGAAGGTTACTATATAATCTTACTTTTGTTTCCTTCATGGAGATGTGATCTATGAATGCTAAAGGAAGGGACAATATTTTCATTTTAAAGTAAGCCCAGCATCAATCTATCATCTACATTCCTGTCAGTGATTTTCTTAAAGTTTAGGTTTGACCTTTTCATTCCCTGTGGATCATAATACAAAAATCTTCTCTTAAGTACTTAAAACTCTTTACAACCTGCTCCTTTCCTCTTTTTCCAGCCATATTATCCATTATTCCTTTTCACATATTCCACAATTTAATCAAAAGTGGCCTTATTTAATGTTTCTTATACTTGTCTGTTAATCTCTTATCATTATATCTTGCCTGTGGTTTCCCTTCCTTCCTGGAATTCTCTTCTATCTCTCTTCTCCAAACAATAATGTTCTATGTGAATCTTTTCCCTGATTAGTCCTTCCACTTGGTAGTATCTTCCCACCTTTACCCCCCAATTTCTGCTTTTATATAGTTGATATATACTTATATATGCACAAACTTTTTTCTCCTGGTAGATTATAAGCTCCTTGAAGTCAGGAAATGTTTCTTCTTTATTTTTGCATTCCATTATGGTGCCTAATAGTATACAGCATTTAATAATCGTTGAATGATTGTCTGAAAAATTAAGTATAAAAATGCTCAAAATCTAATAGCCCTTTTGTTGTACTGTGCAAGAAAGGCAGTAATCATCAGAATGGCAAATGCGCTATTTAATCAATTAGTTGAACATTTTGCTGTTTAAAGAAAAGAAACTTCCATGCTGTCATTTGTTAAAAATTATTACAAAAGGGGGTTTAGAACTGGCTGTCAGTCAAAACAGGTGCTACTTCTATGCCATTAGAGTTTAATTGATTTCTACTCTCTCTATCTTATGAAAATGTGCTTTTTAATTAAAAAAATGAAAACTGTGAGGATAAACACTAATCACCTTTTAAAATTCTATAGGAAAATTGAGATCTTTGAAATGCAAACAAAAGAAACAGTGACATTTTCCAAGTCTTTTATTTTTGGGGTTGTTTTGGGGGGCCTCCATTGTAGAAATATAAACTACTGGTTAAGGTTAAAGAGTGAGAAGGAACAAACAGGAAGTTAAAGTACAAATAGTAGAAAGGAAAGAGGAAATTGATATTAAAACACAAAGCAGAAGGTAGTAGACCTTTTAAAATTTGCCTTTATTTCTGATGTCTTTTGTGATGAATAGTAATATAGAATGGGGAATGTAGGAAGCTAGTGAAGAAAAGTTCATTAAGTGACTGAAATACCCCCAAATTTGTCAATAGTTCTTTCACTGTAAGATTTTTGAATTTTCCACTTGGCACAGTATTAGCCTTTAGTCTTTTCCATGAGGTTGGGTTAAAAGTTGAAGAGAAGATTAACTGTTTCCAGGAGAGTAATATATGGAAGAGGCAACCCCCATGTTGTAGAATCTCCAAACAATGCTAAAATTTTATTGATTCTGATATTATTAAAATAATGATATGAGCTGATATTAAAGTCATTTCAAACCAACTGAGAAAATTTAAAAGTTAAAAAAATTGGCTCACTTAACTATGTTTTGAGGGTGTTCTTTTATGGAGAGTTGTATTTTATTTCCTCTAAAACAAGCACTAAATATGCATATGCAGATTATAACTTCTCTAAGATTTTTAAAACACTATAAACATATTTTAATAATAATAAGATCTTTTCTGGTTTGCCACTTTTTACTGTTGATTGGAATAACTTAAGTTTTGGTTGTTTATCCAATATTCTAAAAATAGTAGCTTTTTTAAGCTGCAAAGAATCATTCTATTTGATGAGTATTTGACAACTTTTTCATGAAGAATTTTTTGGTCATAGAAATGCTCTTATTAATGTCAAATTTTTAATTTGAAGTAAAGATTATATACAACTGGCATTCATATCTTTGAATTGAATAGATTAAATTAAGCAATTTACTTTTCATGTTTCATTTTGTATATATTTACTTTCTTAAAAGATTTGTGTTGATGGAAATGTCTTCAAAAGTTGTTGGAAGTTTCTGCAACAGATGTAAGATAAAATGAACTCTGCATGATATGACACTTCACTTGAAGGCTGGCTGTGGTAGTAAAGATAACAATAGAAAAAGTGTCTTGCAGAGAGAAATGATCAAGAAGGCCAGTTTTATTATTATTATATTAATATAAAATCCCTTACTATAAAAACCTGTTTACAGTTTCACATAGTCTTCTGTTCTTTGTGTGCTAGTCCCCAAATTGAAATTTTAATTAAAAATAAAAAAAATCAATGAATTATTCAAGCTGTTAGAGATAATAGATATTTTCAGCAAGGGTTTTACTTCCACTAAAACTACTAAGCCTGTTTTTTTGGAAATGCTGTGTTCAGTTACCTTATTTTAAAAAGAAAAAGCCTTTTAAAATCATTCTTCAATTTATCTTTCCATTTTTTTAAGAGACAATCAGGATTAAATGACTTGCCCAGGATCACACAATAGTATGTGTCAAGTGCCTGAGGCCATTTGAATTCTGGCCTCTTGATTCCATGACAGATGCTTTATTTACTGAGCCACCTAGTTCCCTCTCAACTGCCTTTCCAAGTCAATTTACACTGTTCCTCTTACTACACTCTACATCCCAAACCAAACTACTTGATAATGTCTGTTAGCAATATTACATCTGCCCTATTTAAGGGCAGATTTATTTTTATTTATTTTTATTTATTTTTTATTTTTTTATTATTTATTATTTAATTTATTCGGATTCCTAGCTTCCTTCCTTTCAAGGTGGTTAATTATGCTTTTCCCCAAAAAAATGTTTCTTTGGATTTATTTTGTGTACACTCATCTGTGTATATGAATAATAAGGTAAAAGCAACTAGAGGGTCTCAATGAGTTCAAGATAGCAGACAAGCTATCAAAACTACACTAAAAGACAGAAAAACCTGAAAAATGAAATTGCTAAGCCCCTGTCAGTCATGCTTAGAAAACAGTTAGGACAACAGAAAAGATGTTAGAGGTAGAGAAGAATAAGATAATACTATCCTAGCTTGCTTTAAACAAATAATGCCTCCAACAATCAAATGCATAGGACCATTGTATGCCACCCTGGTCAAAACACATCAAGAGTGGTATTCAGTTTTTGATCCCACATTTTACACAGACTGGCAATGACAAGTATGTTGAGAATACTGGAACCAAATAAATATCAGTAGAGGGAAGTTGAGTATATCTTACCCAGGTAGAGAAGACATAGAGAAGACATAACAGCTAACCTTAGGTATTTGAATGATTATCTAGTAAGAGAAGTAGTAGATCAGTTGTTCTTTGATTCCAGAAGGTAGAAATAGGAGCAATAGGTCAAAGTTTCAAAAAAACTGATTTCAGTTTCCTGACAAGACTTCCTAAAGTAAGACTTCCTAAAACTTAGAGCTTTCTAACTGTGTAATGGCTGCCTCAATAAGTATGAAGGTTTTGTTTTTCAAAAGGCATCATTATATAAAGTACTAAACTTGGAGTCAGAAAGATCTGGTTCAAATTACTAAATGTGTGACCCCAAGTGAGTAACTTAATGTCTTGTTTATCTAGTATGTAAAAATGAGAAAACTGAGTTACATGGCGTCTAAATTCCTTGTGTTCGAAATCTATGATCCTATTATCTCTCTGATATTCATATAGGAGCTGGAGAACCTGTGTGGTACACTATATTGGAGGAATTTCTTCATGAAATAGGACTAAATGGAGAGAGAGTACAAATTACTGAGGTTAAGGAACATATGTCACATATGTTCTTTCTCAGTAGTATCTTATTTGTGGATTGTTTCTCACTTCCATTGTAAGTTCAGTGAATTTTAAAGAAAATAATAATGACATACAGCATTCTGTCAGTTATCAGTCAATATAGACTCTAATTAACCTAAGAACTACTAATTACATATTCAGAGCAGCATATAATTATAATATATTGTAATTCTTAACCACTTATACATATATGCATATCACGTTTCATGCATATGCAGTTTTGAATAAAGACTTGTGAACTTGTTCTGCAAACCAAGCATTTCTGAGATTTTCTGACAAAAGGCAAACTATTAACTTCTGCTCTTTGATAGTATGGCAGTATATTCTCATCTTATTATGTGCTTGGCAACCATCCTAAATCAATTATTTTAAAATGTAGATTTTTTTATGGATAAAGTTGCAGTTTGGGAATTTGGATTATAATTTTATTCAATTATGCTGAAGTATATATTTAAACATTTTCTTATCCATTTTTTTGGGAAAACCTAAATGTTATTATTACATATAGTATGAACAATTTTTAAATATTTCAGACTTTTAAATTATAAAAAGTAAAAACTAACATCTTAGTGAAAAACAAAAGGCTGTTTTATTCTTAAATGTTGCATTAAATGAGTGTTGCAATTTGTGAAGTTGCATTTTTCAAGTACTTACTGCAATATACCACATTCAAATTTGTGGTACACACACACACACACACACACACATACACACACACATAGATAGATGTAGTTTTGATTTGACTTTCTTTTAAATTGTTATTTTTATGTATTCTTTAAGAATAAATGTTTTCTTTTCCCTTTGTATGAGAAAAAGGTATATTTGTTTCCTTTTTGCATATTAAAGAGATACAAAGATGTTAGCCAGTTATAAAGCTGCAGTCTTCTCTTTTCTTATTATCCTATTTTTTTGGGTGGCCAAAAAGACAAACAAGCAAAATTTCACTGAGGCCTGAGTCCCTGCACACTACTCTAGGTATAGCACTCAAATCCAGGTCTTCTACTCTCCAGGAATGGTCCTCTAATTATTCTGTCTTTAGAGTCCCTTTATAAAATTAGAGTCAAGTAAAATGAATTTTAGGAAGAGTAGAAAGAGGTGCAAAGTTAAGTAATTATGAGGGAAAAAGCTCTCTGACCCTATACATAGTGTCCCACCATAAGTTTCATTCCTTTATGTCTGAAACACTTGATTTTAAATAGACATAAAAATGCAAGTAACTTTTAAAAATGTGTATAACTGCTACTCATCATTCCTAACAAGATTCTCTATCAACTAACTGAAGGCAAGTCATGGAGCTTAGCATAATCTGGGGGGGAGGTATTAGGGAAGGGTTAAGAACACAGACACTACTAAGGAGAAAAAAGACTCTTAGGATATAAGGGGAGATAAAGAAGGTGCCAATATCAAACTTTGCCTAAAGTTTTATCCAACTATATAACCTTGGCAGAATTGTCATTTTATGGGATAATTAAGTCACAAATACCAGGGTAATTTTGTGGCATCATCCCATTTTAATATATGGTTATATTTATGAGGACACAATTCATAACCTATCCTATTCCAACTTTTCCAATCTTCTTATACCATATTTTGCTTCAGTGGCAATGGCATCCTTGTAGTTTTTTGCACAAGGCAGTTCATCTGCTGACTCCAAGAATTTTTCACTAACTGGCTGCCAAGCCTGGAACTCTTCTCCCAACTAATCTCCATCTTGTAGTTTTTCCTTGCTTTTTTGAGGTCTCAGTTAAAACCCTACATTCTGCAAAATTCCTCATCCCTCTCCCAAATGTTAATGCCTTCCCTCTAAAATTACCTCCAATTTATCATGTATATATGTTATGTAAATAATTGTTTGCATATAATTTTTCCCATTCAGAACTATATGATTCTTGAGAGCAGTAACTATTTTTTGTCTTTCTTTGTATTATCAGAACTTAGTTCAGGCCTTGGCACATAGAGGCTTAATATATGTTTATTAACTTGTTGAGAAGTCTGCCCAGTTCAGGATATTTATCTCTTTCTTACAAGTGAATGAAGCAAATATCACTGAGAAAGATTATGGTACCATATTCCAGTGGTGCTCTTTGTGGCCTATTTCTTTTGTTTGAGCAGAAAGTAGGAAAACATGTAGAAACCAAAATGGCAGATTCAAGAAATCTTTTGTTATTTTAAAACCACAAGAGAAAAAACCATTATCTCATATAACCAGGAAAGTAGAAATGATTTTATATTGTTCATCAACTCTGGTCAGTTGAAAGATTGCCAGAAAATAATTATCAGCTGAGAGGTTGTTCTGTAGTACAGTTGAACTCTATGAGCCCCAAAGTTAGAGAGTCTGGGCAGGACATAATTTTACTTGAAATACAGACAACAGCAAATAGACTATCTAGATCAACCTTACAGAGAATAAGTAACCTCTGGTCTTGCAATAAGATGTGACCATTCTCTCCTCTTCCTAATGGCCTCCCAGATTGCTTGATTTCTCTCATTTGATCCTTGAGAGCCATGAATTGAATATTTGATAAATATTTATTAAACTTCATCTGTGTTAAGCAAATATAAAATAGCTCCCCTTTTTAGTAATATATGGTTGTTTAATCAGTCATCTAGCCCCTAGAGTAGAAAGAATGAAAGGTTTGTGAAACATTTTGGAAAGCTTGGAAAAGACAATATTTAGATAAACCTATCACTAAAATTGATTGATTTAGACATCTTATCACTTTAATAAGGTTCAGTTCATTTTCCAGACACATCTGACTCTTTATGATTCCATTTGGGGCTTTCTTGGCAAAGATAACATTTTCTTCTCCAGCTCATTTTATAGATAAGGAAACTGACTCAAACAGCATTTAAGTGACTTACCTAGGGTCATGTAGCTAGGAAGTGTCTCAGGTCAGATTTGAACTCCGGAAGAGGAGTCTTTCTGACTCCAAGCCCACCTCCATCCACTGTATCAACTAGTTCTCCATTTTTATAAGGTATGGGTATATAAATCCCTCTAGAGTAGAATGAATGAAAGGCTTGTGAAATATTTTGGAAAGCTTGGGAAAGACACAATATTTAGATAAACCATGGTCTCTAGTAGGGAGAAATATGTTACAATTCAAGGAATTATGATTTTCCTGAATGGGAACTTTTGCCAACACAAATCACAATCCATTTCTTACAGTAGTGCCTCAATCTGTGATTTTATTGGCTTAGAGTAGAGCTGCTAAAACTTCTAATTGCAGCCCCTTTTTTACATGACCTGGGTATGTAAATATGTAAAATGGGTATATAAATCAAACATTTACTAATAATAAATCACAAATCATGACCTCTGCATTCAGTTATGTAATCCCATATGGGTTCATGAACCACAGTTCCCAAAATTAAGGTTAAGAGAACTCCTAAAATGAGGATATCCTTCCTTCCTCAAAAATTCAGCTTTGTACCTCCTTTACAACAGTCTTCAAGAGTTGCCTAGAAGTCTGAAAAGTTAAATGCCTTGCTTATGGTCAAGTAGCTAATGTCCAAGGTGATATCTGAACCCTGGTCTTCCTCATTCCAAAGTCTGGAATCCATCCACTACACCATTCTACCTCTCAAAGGAGAGAAGAGGAGATGTAATAGTTTAAAAAAAAATACAAAGTAATACAAAAGGGATCTAAGAGGTGTAAGCAAAATACCATAGGAGGGATTGTTACAGAATGGAAGTATTGACATTAAACTTTAAATATATATATATATATATATATATATATATATATATATATATATATATAATGGAGATTCACCAGGAAGAAAATGTTGGACTTCTAGTCATAAAAATTAATTGGAAAAAAAGGAAAGATACATGGTGATATGGGTGAGGAATGGGGAAGGGAAACAGAAAAGAGATTACTTCAATTTAGTTAGAGCATAGAATAATTGGGAAAAATATGAAATAAATCTGGAAAGTGATTTTTAAATGCTAGGCAAAGAAATGCTGATCTTCACTTAGGAATAGAGGAGTAGAGGAATGGTATGAATATGTGTTTGCATATACACACATATACATATGTGTATATAAACACACATATAGAGTAGGTGTATGAATGAAGGTGGGAAGCAGTAAGCCTGGCAGTAGTGTAAAGGGAAGACTTAGGAAGCAATTTCAATATTTTAGGCAAGTGGTCATGAAGGCCAGTTCTAGGTTGGGGCCAAGAGAAATGAATGCATGAAATGCATTTGTTAAATGCTTCCTATGTGCCAATCAGTGAAGAGAAAAAGAAGAGGGATTGATGTGAAAGATATTTTAGAGATAATTAGGGCTTGGTAAATAATTAAATATGAGTTAAGGAAGAAGAGTGAACATTAACTTTTTTTTTTTGGAGAGTAGTGAATGGTGGTATCATTAACATGCTGAAATCTGAACAAATAATTGGTTTGAATAGAAAGTTATTCCCAATGATGATAGAAAAAATTCCCCCCTTCCTTCAGTTCTCTCCTTGAAATATAGAGAAATTCATTTATATGATCTTTCCCTGTGCTAATGTAGCTGTTTTCCCTTATGGAAACTAGCATTTTGTACTAATCTGTAAGATACTGTATTCCAAAATTTACTCTAGACCAAAATGTTTTGAGTCAACTGTGAATAGCAATAGTGCTTTTTAAGACCCTTTCTTATTCATCATGCACATTCTCGATTGTATCCTAGAATAGTATCCTTTCCACAATTGCCTTGGTAAATTTTTGATACAAATATTGAATAATATTTTGCTGAATAAAAATAATTTGCAGTAATTGTAGGCTATCAATCTAAGGATTTTATGATAAAGATTATCAAACAAAGGTTATTGATAATAAATTGTGACTTTCGTAAAATAATCTGTAGGGTACACAGCCTGATAGTTTGTTTCTTGTCATTCTTTTTTTTTCTTTTATATTTTCTGATATCTGGAAAAAGCTGAGTTACCTTATAAGCTAAGGAATATTATCTAAAACAGAATAGTGAACTAAATTGCAGATTTCAAAACATGTATATTTGGTTTGATAAGCAGAGTTTTTAGAGATAATGGAATTTAAAATTTGTGCCTTTTAATGTCATTTCAATTAAATAAGCATTTATGAAACACCTATTATATCCAGTATAACCCATACCTTCTAATGTTTATATTTCCCTTATGTTGTTTGCCCAAATACCATTTCCACTCATGTTATTCAATAAGACAAGTTCTAATAGACAGGAAGCCAGACAATGAAGACACATCAACTCTCAGCTAGGCACTGAGTGTATAAGGATCAAAAATAAAAACAGTTCACGATCTCAAAAAACTCACATTATTCTACATAGGATTTGGAATATATCATATGTACAGATGAATACAATATATAACTTGAGGAGAAAGTGAGCACACAATCATCTAGGAAAAAATTAACACTTGTCTAGTTTTGAAGGAAATCAAGGTCTTTAAAAAGTGAAAGAAAAGAGAATATATTCCAGGTACAATGATAAGGAGAAAGGAGGTAGAATGTCTAATTCAGGGAACAACCAGCAGGCCAATTTCCCTGGAATGTAGAGTGAATGTAATAATATGAAATCAGTCTGGAGAAGTAGAAGCAATGTAGAACTACTAATAATTCTTGAGCAAGGGAATGAAATGGGTAGATTTGCACTTTAGGAAGATCATTTTTGCAACTGTGGAGTACAGATTAAAGAAAGGGAGAGGATGGAAGCAGGGAGAACAGATACTATTACAATAGTGCAAATGAGAGATGAAAAGAGCTTGAAAGCGGATAATTCATGTGTGTATATTGAGAGAAGAGAATGTATGCCAGAGTTGTTAAAGTCAAATCCATAAAATCTGACAATGGAATAAAAGAATGAAGTGAGGGAAAGTGAAGTTTGGAATGACACTTAATATAGTAGATAAAAAGGGTAATATACATTTCTTCCCTGTGACCAAAACTTAGAGAAGAGAGGGTATATACTTATATAAAAAGAAGAAAATGGAGAGAAGGACAAATAAAGGCATAAAGCCCCAAAAGTCTTCAAGGGGAAAAAAAAAGATTAATATATTTATGATTAAATCAAACAGCTTTGGGGGTTTTTTCTGTCATTTACTTTTGGATGAAATGTAAAAAAATACTTCTCTGTTACTTAACAGCTCTCAAGATACTAGGTTTTGGTTTTTTTTTTAACAGATTTTAAAATGAAAATCACCATGGTGCATATATATATATATATATATATGTATATATATATATTAAGTCCAAGATTTAACTTACCTTAACATTGGAAATTGAATGATGAGTATATTCTGTTTCTGAAAATGAGGCACAGGGTTCACAAATGTTTTGAGCAAGCTCGGAAATGAATCAAATGGAAGATTTGAGATTAAAAAATAATTGCATAAAGTATTTTGTTGTTTTAAGAAAAAGCTATGTATTCTTTGCTAGAGAGTTAGTGTGACATCATTTGTCCAAACAGAAACTGCTAAGTGGTCCAGGGAAAATTTTCAGCTTTAAAAAATCTCTCAATTGACCATTGATTGACAAAATAAAGATGTATAAAAATCATAGAATACCTTAGAAAAGGTTAGGTCCCACTCAACTTGGATTTAACCAGCCTGAGAAGACAGGCTATAACTGAAAGCTTATTAATTAACCATTAATTATTGATCACCTACTCACCACAAAAGCATTATATAGGTATATCAAGACATGAGTTCTGTCCTCAAATTGTTCAAATCTAGGCATGGAAACAACATCCATACATTTCTGTTGTATGTACTCTCTCCTCTCACTCAGCTGCTTGTCTGGCTCACTCATGGCCTTTCCTTAGACTATTGTAGCAATCTTATAATTGATCTTCATACTTCAAATCTCTCCTCACTCCATCTCATTCTCCATATGATTACCTAAGTAATTTTTCTAAAGTTGAGGTTTGACAATGTCACTTCTCTGTCATCTTTCCTACTCCATAAATTCCTTTTTTTTACTAAAACTTTTTATTTGCAAAACATATGTATGGGTAATTCTTCAACATTAACCCTTACAAAGCTTTCTGTTACAAATTTTTCCCCCCTACTCCCCACCCGTCCCCTAGATGGCAGGATATCCACTACATGTTAATTATGTTAAAATACTTGACAAATCAAATATATGTATACATATTTCCACACTTATCATTTTTGTGCAAGAAAAATCATATCTACAAGAAAGAAAAATCAGAGAAAGGAAACACAATGCAAGCAAACATCAATAGAGAGCATGAAAATGTTATGTTGTGGTTCACATTTCATATCCCTCTGGGTGTATATGGCTTTCTTCACTGAACTGGTTTGAAACATTTCATTGTTGAAGAGAGCCATGTCCATCAGAATTGATCATCATATAGTCTTGTTGCCATGTATAATGATCTCCTGGTTCTGCTCATTTCACTCAGCATCAGTTCATGCAACTCTCTCCAGGCCTCTCTGAAATCATCCTGTTGGTCGTTTCTCATAGAACAATAATATTCCATAACATTAATATACCATAATTTGTTCAGCCATTCTCCAATTGATGGGCATCCATTCAGTTTCCAGTTTCTAGCCGCTACAAAAAGGGCTGCCACAAACATTTGTGCACATGTGGGGGCCCTTTCCTTGCTTTAAGATCACTTTGGGATATAAGCCCAATAGAAACGCTGCTGGGTCAAAGGGTATGCACAGTTTGATAACTTTTTGATACTCCATAAATTCCAATGGCTTCCTTTTGCATTTAAGGATCAAATATGAAATCTTTTTATTATTTAAAGTTCTTCACAGCCTGGCTCCTTCTTATGTCAAGTCTTCCTTTATATTATTCCCATCTTGGCACTCTGTGATCTAGCCATACTGGCTACTCTGTGCTCCTTACTCTCATAGGTATTCAGTTTGCTGTTGTTGTCTCTGTCTCCCATGCTTACAATGTGCTCCTTCCTCACCTGTACCTTTTGAAATCCTTAGTTTCCTTCAAAATTCAGTTCAATCTTTTCTAATTCCCCAAGCTGCTAAACTGCTAATGTATTTTCTCCTTAAACTGCCTTCTGTACATTTGTACATGTTGTCTCTCCCATTAAAATGTAAACTACTTGAGGAGAGGGATTATGCCTTTTTTTTTATCTTTGTATCCTCAACACTTTGCACAGTAGCTGGCACATAGTGCTTAACAAATGCTTATTGAAGACTTGGAATGGAAAATACCATCCATATCGAGAGACAGCATTGTGGAGACTGAATGTGGATCAGAGCATGGTATTTTCACCTTTTTTGTATGTTAACTTTTTTCTCATGTTTTTTTTTTCCTTTTGGTCTAATTTTTCTTGCATAACATGACAAATATGAAAATGTTGAAAAGAAGTGCACATATTTAACCTATATCAAATTGCTTCCTTATCTTAGGGACGGAGGAAGTAAGGGAAGAAGGGAAAAAAATCTAGAACAAAGCCTTACAAAAATGAATATTAAAAACTGTATGTGTATTTGGAAAATAAAATACTATTGAAACTTTTTTTTATTAAAAGCTTTTTATTTACAAAACATATGAGTGATTTTTCTACATTGGCCTTTGCAAAAAACTTTTTTTCCAAGCTTTTCCCTCCTTCCTCCCACTCCTCATCCCTAGATGACAGGTAATTTAATACATGCTAAATATGATAAATTATATGACAAATTCAATATATCTATACATATCTATATAGTTATCTTACTGTACAAGAAACATCAAATCTAGAAAGAGAGAAGAAAAAAAAACAACCTAAGAAGGAAAACAAAATGCATGGAAATATTCACAGAAAGTGTTAAAATGCTATGTTGTGGTCCACACTCAGTTCCCACAGGCCTTTCTCTGGATAATACTATTGAAAATTAAAGAGAGAATTAAAAAATTAAAGACAGAAACAGAGAGACAGATAGAGATGCTTATTGATTTACTAGCTTGTGAAGACAAGAAAGCAGTATGGCCGATGGGAAAGAGCATTCTCTGACCCTGGAAACAATTGACCTTGATTCAAATTCTACCTCTGATACTACCTGTGTTATGTTGTTTAATCTCTCTCTTGGACTCATTTTCCTCATCTGTAAAAGAAAGAGGGTGGATTGTGATTTTATTAGTGTGGGGAAAACTAGGCATCCTTTCACCCCTATGTATATTTGCAACTCATTTTGAAATTTATAATGTTAAAGCAGTACTTCCAAAAGTGTGATGCAGGGATTCCTAAAATAGTCTTAGACCATTTCATGGGGGTCTGTGAGGTCATATATATGTAATATTCTTTATATTATAATACTAAAATGTAGATGTTTCGATTTCTAATACTATAAATATTGAGAAATGTTCAAGGATGCACTGGAGCTAGGTTCATAGTCTCTTGACAATTGATTGTTAAATTTTTGGTGTGAGCATTACTCAGGGAGTAATTTTATCAGTACTTCAGGCTTTTTTGGTCAACCCTACCTAGTTGCCCGGGACCTCATCTTAACTACATCTGTTTCTCACATAAACAAGTGTTAATGATGAAAGGGAAGTCCTCAATCATTTTTAAGAATATAAAGGGGTCCTCAAGCCAAAATTTTTTGAAATTTTGCTGTTTTGAAAAATTACTGAGGCCTGAGGGGGCGGAGCCAAGATGGCGGAGTGAAAAGGTGACTTTCTGCCTCTCCTCCAATCTTCTCTCAAATCAGCAATAAAATAAGCCTCTGAACTGATCTTCAAGTCAACGAACTCAGAAATATTTGGGCACGGCTCTCTGGATAACTTCATATCAGGTTAGTTGGACTCGGACAGAGAGATAAATAGACGACCCCTGTGTAGGCCAGAAGTGAGGGTGGGACTCAGCTCAGCTCATCGTGGCAAAAATTCCAAACTCCAAACTCCAAATTCCAAACACCTGGAGTTTATCTGAGGCACTCGGGACACTCTGCCCTGATTGGGGGCAGGTGTTCTGGCAGACTTGCCATGTTTAAGGAGTAATTCGGACTTAGTCCTAGCCCCCACCGGCCCAGCACCTTAAGTCAACTCCCCGAAGTGCCCCAGGGCAAAGCTTTTTCAGCCACCATTTTTTTCCCTACCTTAAAGAGATATCCGCTGTCTAAAAAAAAAAAAAAAAAAAAAAAAAAAATGATGAAGAAGCAAAAGAGAGCTCTCACCATAGACAGCTTTTAGAAAGAGAAAGAGGAGATGATCACCCCAGATTCAGAGGTTCCTTTAGACAAAAATCCAGAAAAAATCAGCAAGGACTATCACTGGTCCCCTTTTCAAAAGGCCTTTCTGGAAGATTGCATAAAGAACCTCAAAAGAGAGCTGGAGGATAAATGAGAAAATAAACTGAAATCAGTGCAAGAAGGATATGATGCCCTGCAAAAGAGATATGAAAAAGACACCAATTTATTGAAAAATAAAATTAGTGAAGTGGAAAAAGAGTGCAATGAACAAATTGGCCAGTTACAAAAGGAGCTTAAAAAGGTAACTGAAGAAAACAACACTTTAAAAATAAGAATTGAACAAATGCAAATGAATGACTCAATAAGACTTCAAGAATCAGTCAAACAAAAACAAAAAAATGAAAAATTAGAAGAAAATATGAAATATCTCCTAGGAAAAACAACTGACTTGGAAAATAGATCTAGGACAGACAATCTAAGGATTATTGGACTTCCTGAAAACCATGATGAAAAAAAGAATCTAAACACTATCTTCCAGGAAATCCTGAAAGAAAACTGCCCTGAGATTGTAGAATCAAAGGGCAAAATCACCAGTGAAAGAATACACCGATCACCTCCCGAAAGAGACCCTAAAATTAAGACCCCAAGGAATATCGTGGCTAAATTTCAGGACTATAGCACCAAGGAACAGATTCTGCTAGCAGCTAGAAAGAAACAATTCAAATACTGAGGATCAATAATTAGAATCACACAGGATCTGTCAGCCTCCACACTGAAGGATCGAAGGGCCTGGAACCAGATATTTTGAAGGGCAAAGGAACTTGGATTACAACCAAGAATAACCTATCCAGCTAAAATGAGCATTATCCTTCAGGGAAGAAGATGGTCATTCAATGATATAGGTGAATTTCACCTATTTCTAATGAAAAGACCAGATCTGAACAAAAAATTCGACACCCAAACACAGAACTCGAGATGCATAAAAAGGGAAAAAGGAAAGGACTCTTGAGAACTTTATTTTTACTATGGGGATACTTAAAGTTTGGGGATATAATTAAGTAGATATTACTTTGATAATATGAAAAAGAGAACTAGAGAGGAAAAGGTTGTCATACTGGGGAAAAGAGGGAAAAAGTGGTAAAATAAGATCTAAAAAAAGGAGGTAAAAAACAAGGTAAAATCATTTGAAGAGGCAAAGAAAACCTAATATAATGGAGAGAAAGAGGGGAGGGAGATGAGCATTGTGTAAATCTTACTCTCATCAGGTTGGGCTCTAAAAGTGTATATCAGACATTTGATTTCACATAGAAACTTGTCTGTTGCTAGAGGGAAGTGAGAGGGAAAGAAGGAAAAGTAAGGGACAAACTAATAGAAGGGAAAATAGAAGAATCAGGGGAAAGGAGTAAAAACAGGGGGAGGGGATCTAAAGGGTGGAGTATTGTTTGGGGGAGGGGGTCATCAAAAGCAAAGTACTGAGGAGGGGGGAAGGGAGAAAGGGGAAAGGAAAGGGGAAAACATAACTTGGGTAAATAAGATGGCAGGAAATAAAGAATTAGTTATTCTAACTGTGAATGTGAATGGGATGAACTCTCCCATAAAGCGGAAGCGGATAGCAGACTGGATTAAAAACCAGAATCCCACAATATGTTGTCTACAAGAAACACATCTAAAACATAGTGACACATATAGGATGAAGGTAAACGGCTGGAGCAGAAAATATTATGTTTCAGGTGAACAAAAAAAAGCAGGGGTAGCAATCCTTATCTCAGATCAAGTAAAAAGCCAAGATAGATCTAATCAAAAGAGATAAGGAAGGAAACTATATTTTATTAAAGGGTACCATAGATAATGTAGCAATATCAATACTAAATATATATGCACCAAGTGCAATAGCACACAAATTCCTAGGGGAGAAATTAAGAGAGATGCAAGAAGAAATAGACAGCCAAACGATACTAGTGGGGGATCTCAACCTTGCTCTCTCAGAATTAGATAAATCAAACTACAAAATAAACAAGAAAGAAACTAGGGAGATAAACCAATTGTTAGAAAAGTTAGGTATGATAGATCTATGGAGAAAGTTGAATGGAGACAGTAGGGAGTTTACTTTTTTTTCAGCAGTCCATGGAACCTATACAAAAATTGACCATGTGTTAGGGCATAAAAACCTCAAAATCAAATGCAGAAAGGCAGAAATAGTAAATGCATCCTTTTCAGATCATGATGCAATAAAAATCACATGCAATATAAGGCCAGGAGAATATAAACCAAAAGTTAATTGGAAATTAAATAATCTAATCCTGAAGAATGAATGGGTGAAAGAGCAAACCATAGACACAATCAATAATTTCATCCAGGAGAATGACAATAAGGAGACAACATACCAAAATTTGTGGCATACGGCTAAAGCGGTTATAAGGGGCAATTTTATATCTCTAGATGGTTACTTGCATAAAATAGAGAAAGAAAAGATCAACGAATTGGGCTTATTATTAAAAAAAAACTAGAAAAAGAACAAATTAAAAACCCTCAATTAAATACCAAATTGGAAATTCTAAAAGTAAAAGGAGAAATTAATAAAATTGAAAATAAGAAAAATATTGAATTAATAAATAAAACTAAGAGTTGGTTCTATGAAAAAACCAACAAAATAGATAAGTGTTTAGTTAATTTGATAAGAAAAAGGAAAGAGGAAAATCAAATTGTTAGTCTCAAGAATGATAAGGGAGAACTTTCCTCCAATGAAGAGGAAATTAGAGCAGTAATTAGGAGTTACTTTGCCCAACTTTATGCCAGTAAGTTTGATAATCTAAATGAAATGGAAGAATATCTACAAAAATATAGATTACCCAGGTTAACAGAAGAAGATATAAATTATTTAAATAGCCCCATATCAGAAAAAGAAATAGAACAAGCTATTAACCAACTCCCTAAGAAAAAATCTCCAGGGCCAGATGGATTTACATGTGAATTCTACCAAACATTCAAAGAACAATTAATTCAAATACTACACACACTATTTGAGAAAATAGGGACAGAAGGTATACTGCCAAAATCCTTCTACGAGACTGATATGGTGCTGATAGCTAAACCAGGTAGGGTGAAAAGAGAAAGAAAACTATAGACCAATTTCCCTAATGAATATTGATGCAAAAATATTAAATAAGATATTAGCAATGAGATTACAGAAAGTCATCCCCAGGATAATACACCATGATCAAGTAGGATTATACCAGGGATGCAGGGCTGATTCAATATTAGGAAAACTATCAGCATAATTAATTATATTAATAACCAAACTAACAAAAACCATATGATTATCTCAATAGATGCAGAAAAAGCCTTTGACAAAATCCAAAACCCTTTCCTATTAAAAACACTAGAGAGTATAGGAATAAATTGGCTTTTCCTTAAAATGATCAGTAGCATCTATTTAAAACCATCAGCAAGCATCATATGTAATGGAGACAACCTAAAACCAGTTCCAATAAGATCAGGAGTGAAACAAGGCTGCCCACTGTCACCATTGCTATTTAATATTGTATTAGAAATGTTAGCTTTAGCAATAAGAGAAGAAAAAGAGATAAAAGGAATCAGAGTAGGTAATGAAGAAATTAAATTATCCCTCTTTGCAGATGACATGATGGTATACTTAGAGAACCCTAGAGACTCAACTAAAAAACTACTAGAAACAATTCACAACTTCAGCAAAGTGGCAGGATTCAAAATTAATCCACATAAATCATCATCATTTTATATATTACCAACAAAGCTCAGCAGCAAGAGATTCAAAAAGAAATTCCATTCCAAATAGCGGATGATAGGATAAAATATTTGGGAATCTATCTGCCAAGGAAAAGTCAGAAACCATACGAACTAAATTACAAAACACTTTCCACACAAATAAAATCAGACCTAATCAATTGGAAAAATATTAAGTGCTCATGGGTAGGCAGAGCAAACATAATAAAAATGACAATACTACCCAAACTAATCTACTTATTTAGTGCCATACCAATCAAACTCCCAAGAAATTATTTTACAGATCTAGAAAAAATAGTAGCAAAGTTCATTTGGAAGAACAAAAGGTCAAGGATTTCAAGGGGATTAATGAAAAA
>JAJPUD010003735.1:62521-134234 GCA_023553655.1 Myrmecobius fasciatus
ATAGATACATAGATACATAGATACATAGATACATAGATACATAGATACATAGATAGATATGTATTTAAAATTTAAATGTAAAATAAGAAAAAAACAAAATAGAAAAAGAAAAAACAACAACAAAAACATTTCAGTACCCAGAAGAACATCAGGTAGGATTTAAAATGTATAACAATAAATTCCACTTCAAGAAAATATATATAATAATAGAAGATACTATATTCATAACTGTTCACTTTTTCTTTGCTTCCTTGTAGGGTTTTTTTTGTCGTCTTCTATGCACTGTTTACTTTGTTTTTTTTTTTCTCCTCCCCACAGCTCCCCCAAGCAGGTTGCTGTTAAACATAGATGTGTGTATGTATGTATGTATATATGTATATGTGTATGTATGTATGTATGTATATACACAAATACATGTATTTATATACATACTAACATATATATACCCTTTACACACATATGTATATACATATATACATATAAGACTTTGCTGCTATATATAGACATATGTAGACATACATCTAAAACAATATTAATATAACTGATACAAAATGTAGATTTCTATCTTGATTAAATTTTTTGTTTGATTTTGATATCAATGATTACTACCCCTACTTTTTGTTTTCCTAATAAATTCTACTTTTGATGATTGTTATTTTAGTTATGTGTATATATGTATATTTTTTCCTATCCATGCTAACTCTTTTACTTTACTTCTATCTCTTGACTTGCCTTACTATTACTTAACCTCCCTGCTGCCCCCACCATGAATCCCTCTCTTATCTTCTCCCCTTATTCTTACCCTTCTTCTTCATCCCATTTCCATTAATCTATACACCTTGTCCTACTGCTTTAAAGCCATACACTCTTCTATACTCTATCTTATTCTATTATCTATCTTCACATGTATTTGGAAAATAAAATATTATTGAAAATAAAAAAAAAGAAAGTAACAATGAATGAGTTTCTGGAACGAGAAACAGGGAAGGGTTATATAACTGAAGCTAATATGAATGAAAATTCAGGACATAATGTAGGTATTAAGATGACCATCGATATCAAGAAACAAAAGCACAAAGAAATAAGCTTGTTGACAATAGGATCGTTGATTGAGGCCAAGTAGAAAACCTAGAGATTATCTAATCCAGTTTCCTCAATTTGCGTTTAGGCAAATAGACCCAAATAGGTAAATTGTCCAAGATTATACAGTTAGCAAGTAGCAAAGTTAAGATTTTAACTTCTCTTCTGACTCATGACAGAATATTTCCCCTGGGCCAACCTATCTCCACTAAACTTTGGCTTTGAAGTTAGTATTTTGAATAGTAGAGCCTCTTGAAATCCCTGAAGGATTCCCACCTATGGGTATGATGTGTTTCATTTGCTCAAGCCAAAATGTTGACCTTCTTTTTCAGAGCCTTCTTTTTCAGATTTCAGATGAGTACAGAATGAGAAGAATAGGATCAGGTGATAGGCAGGAGATAAATAAGGTAAATGGAGGGAACAAGAAATGCAGAACATTAGGTAATGGGCAAAAACATGGTTGGAAGAGATGAATAGATATATCCATAGTAGGTGAAGAAAAGGGAGACAAAAGGATTTAAGCATCAAGGATAGGATTGATTAATGGATCAATGGCTAGGAGTATTTTTAATGTAGGTGTAAGAGGTAAAGCTAGGGTAGGATAAAAGCCATCCTATCTCTTAACCTCTTCCTGTCTCTGGTATATGCGAAAATGAATCATCAGTGCCAAAGAGAAGCTGTTACAGGCAGATTTTATTTCCTTACAAATCCAGTTCATTTATTAAAACAGATATACACAGAAAATAGTTTGAGGCTTCAGTACATTTACAAATGTTTTTGTAACCTGGAAGTATGCATAAAGAGGAGTGATATATAGGGCAAATAACTGACATAGTAGTGTTACAGATTCTGAGGGCTAAAACAGATTCAGTAATTTAAATGTCTCCAGAAGCTATTGCAAGGGAGGATTAGGAATGTTTAGTATAGGCTTCAAAATCTATAGATATCTCTGCATCTTTTCTATGAAACAGTACATATGAATATTCTATAAAATAATACAACTCATCTGTCAAGACAAGAGGACTGAGCATATTGACATACTTGACTCTCAAAAGCTTTATTGAAACTTTCATTTAGGGACTAGCTTTAGAAATATAACATCACAACTTTAGAGAATATAGTGATGAAAAACTAGTTACATCACAGAGTTCCATTAAAATAGAAGAGGTTTTCATCGAAAAGCCTAGCATTCTACTTCAAAATAATGTATCAAATTGGCCGTTTTTAAAACTAGAAAACAAAGAGGAAGCCCTTAAGATAATAGCATAACAATATTAATAAAGAATTATGCCTCATTTTTATTCAATTAAAATCTGGCCTCAGACATTAGTTGAGTGACCCTGGACAAGTCACTTAAATTCTTTTGCCTTTGTTTCCTCACACATAAAATGAGCTAGAGTCCAGTTTCTTTGCCAAGAAAACCCAAATGAGGTCATAAAGAATTGGACATGACTGGAAACAATTGAACAACAGGGGATAGGTGAAAAGAGAGTCAAAAGTAATTGCATGGTTATGAACATGGAAGACCAGAAAATAGTAATGCTATAAAGAAACAGTGATGTGAGAAAAAGAAGCAAGTCTAGAATAAAAGAAAATAATGCTCATTTTTGGACATTTTGATTTTTAGATTCCTAGTGATACATCCAGATGGATATATCCTGAAAAGTGTCATTAGATTTCTACGACACAAGAGATCCTGAGCCTCATGAAGCCAGATGACCTAAAAAGGACTCTAATCCATTAAAGAAATATTTTGTTCACATGCTTTAATTAAGTGCCTATCGTGTGCCAATCACTGTATTAGGTGCTGGGGATACAAAGAAAAGAAATAAAAGTGTTTTTTTAAGCTCATATTCTACCTGGGGATCCAACATGCATGCATACATACAAACAAGATCCTTATACATGCATATTCTCTTTACATAGCCTTTCATTTTTTTTCTTCTTAAGGATTATTTTTCTTAGCACCTTCAGAAGTTCATTTTCAAGACATTCCCCACTCCTCCTGAATGTTTTCCCTATACAACTTTCATTCATTGAATCCTTCCCTTCTTTGATCTGAACTTGATGAAATCTAAGGTACATACCAGACTTTTTGACTTTTCTGTTTTTAATCTCATATTTTAAAGAAAAGTGGTTATTTCCCCCACACACACACACAAATTGCAATCATTTCTATCCCAGTGATGAATTTTTTTGTTGATAAGAATTAGATCCAAAATAGAATTTTTCCTCATTAGTTCCTCCACATTTTAAATAATGAATTTGTTGTTAAACAAGAAAAAATATATTATTTGCCTGTTCCCTATGCTATCCTCCCTTAGCTCATAATACTTAAATTTCCTCCAGCTTTTATTCATTATTATGTCTGTCTTGAAGCCTTTCCTTTATTCTGCCCATTTGTTAATGTTCTTTCCTTTCTCAAAGTACTTAATAGATATTTATCCTTTTTGCATGCCATAGAATCCTAATACAATATAAGCTACTTTAGAAAATTAACTGTTTCATTTTTTCTCTATATCTCTAGCATCTACCTGAGGGTCTTAGAAATGGCAAATGATGGTTGGATTGAATTGAATCATCAGAGGCTTGGCCACTAGGTGATGGATTCCAGCACTAAAATAACTGTCTAATAAACATAGATAGGATTACAGTTTATTTCAGAGGAGTTAGTCTTTACACCAAAGCAATCACAAATCCTCTAAATATCACTTGTGTTTATGAAATCATATCCATTAATAAATACACCTGAAATATTGTTTAAGGAAATATTTTTTTAAAAAGTCAAAGGAATCATTTTGAACACTTTAACTGAAAAATCATGAAATTCCAGGGAGAATTTGAATCACAAATTCAATCCTGAAAGACTAAGTAAAGAGTGCAGTGCTATGATAGGAACTTAATTTTAGAATTCCTCTTTCTTTTTCAGTAGTAAACGTGTAACTTTTAAGTTAACAAAGCTTATTAACAGTATCTGAAAACCATTCTAAAAAGTAGATTTATGACCACAGGGAATCCTAATCTATTTCTTCTTATTGGCTTTGGACTCTGGGAGAGAAGCTCCAGCCCTAGGAAAGCATTCACGGAACGTTGGCTGGTGATAAGAGGCTACTTATCCCTTAAAGGCAAGAAGAGATACAAGTTGTTCTGTTAACCTATCAATGCTTTCAGGTGGGTGCTCTTTGGCCTGGAAGGTGAAGAGATTGTGATAGAATTGGAAAGGGAAACTATTTCAGCTGGATAAAGCAGAAAACTGGATAGGGGATGCTTCCTATTTGAAGGTAACTGATTCCAAATCTACACAGAACTGAGATAGAAAAACACTTAAGAATCAGTTGCAATTCATAAATATTAGAGCTAGGTGAAACCTTAACCTAAATCTTTCCTTTTAAAAGGAGGGGACAAATTTGTAGCCACTGAATAACTAAATAGTAGCAGAGCTGGGACCCAAAGCAAAATCTCCCAGGGGGGACAGTTCTCTTTCCAGTTCCCTACAATTGTCCTAAAGCATAATGAGCTAAGACAATAGGGTCAGAATTCAGCCGGGAAAATTAGGAAAGAATTAGCGTCAGAGCACATATATTATACTAGATGTCTTTGATCTGTCTTCCCTTAACTATGCATATGACAATAATATGTAATCTCATATTGCTATTCTACAGACAAATGACTCATTTGCCTCTATTCTACTTTTGACTCTGAGAGGCATAGCCCTGTTTTGATTCAACAGGATTTTTATTAAAAACATTTGATGAATATGTCCTTAGTTAGTTGTAGTCAAGTATTAGCCTGGTAAAAAGACTATATATTAATGAAGGACCAGTATAAATAAATTCCAAGATGCTCACTCCCAGAATATTGGCTACCAGATCATGTATTATTTTGCTTTATTTTCTCACCCATTACAATTCATTAAGTTCCATCTACCAGGCATGAAGATATTTTAATCTATATTAGTAAATGCCCAAACTCTAAAACATTGAAAATTTGAAGTTACTTGTTCAAATTTCTCATACTAGCACCATTCTCAAAAGAATGACTATTCAGTATACTTTATAGTATTGACTATGTCAGGTATAAAAAGGCACACTATCTGTACATATTTTCCCCTTTTTATTAGATTACAAATGAAGGAAAATAGAAATCATCTACACTTATTATTCTAAGATTCCCAAGAGTAAAAAGCATGCATCAGTGCCATGTATAAGAATTTTATGCTAATGGGTCCTTAGAAGTAATTTGGAAACATATAAAAATAAATAAAATGAAGCAAGAGTGAGGAGTTTCAAGTTGGGAAATAGGCACTCCTGAATATATTAGTGCTTATATGGCCCCAAGCATGGCTATGACCCTAGTATATTCAATAGCAAAATAAACACATTTTAGATATTTGTATTATTAAAAATATATATACATATATTTATATATACATTTATATATTTTTTCTTTTAACTTCTATACATATATTTGCATGTATCCTTCAATACTTCTAGGATCCTTGATTTCTTCAATATATGCAATTACCCTCTCAACTAATACAGATCATCCCTGAGGGATTTAGGTCAAAATGACATATCTTCTTCATCACTCTGCAGCTATATTGGTGATGAAGGTAATGAGAGAAGGTGCTTCCAGCAGCCAAGATATCAGAAAAGTGAAGGGGGATGAGACAATGAAGGAAATAAGACAATAGCTATTAAGTTATAAGTTAGGTGTTAATAAGTTATAAAGCACTATGCTAAGTGCTTTATATATATATATATATATATATATATATATATATATATATAATCTCATTTGACCTTTACAGCAAATCTAGAAAGCAGATACTATTATTATCCCTATTTTACAATTGAGGAATCTGAGGCAGACAGAGATTAAGGGACCCAGGTTTGAACTCAGGTCTTCCTAGCTCCAGGTCCAGTGCTTTTTCCACTGTACCACTTAGGTGAAGATTAAGACATAAGAAAAAAATAGAGGTTTCTTCTTTTTTTATTAAAAGCTTTTCATTTACAAAACATATGAGTGATTTTTCTACATTGACTTTTTTTTTATTAAACCTTTTTATTTGTATAACATATGTATGAGTAGTTCCCCAACATTGATCTTTACAAAGCTTTCCATTACAACTTTTACCCCTAGTCCCCTCCCCTCCCCTAGATGGCAGGAAGTCCACTACATGTTAATAATGTTGAAATGCTTGACAAGTTATGCAAGAAAAATCCTATCTACAAGAAAAAAAAAAGAATCAGAGAAAAGCAACACAATGCAAGCAAATGTCAATAGAGATCATGAAAAGGATACGTTGTGGTCCATATTTCATTTCCCTCTCTCTGGGTGTATATGGTTTTCTTCAGTGAACAATTGGAACTGGTTTGAGACAATTCTTTGTTGCAGAGAGCCATGTCCTTCAGAACTGATCATCATGTAATACTGTTGTTGCTGTGTATGATGATCTCCTGGTTCTGCTCGTTTCACTCAGCATCAGTTCATGCAAGTCCCTCCAGGCCTCTCTGAAATCGTCCTGCTGGTCATTTCTTACAGAGCAATAATATTCCATAACATTCATATACCATAATTTATTCAGCCACTCTCCAATTGATGGGCATCCCTTCAGTTTCTAGTTTCTAGCCACCACAAAAAGGGCCGCCACAAACATTCTTGCACATGTGGGGCCCTTTCCCTCCTCTAAGATCTCTTTGGGATATAGGCCCAGTAGAAACACTGCTGGGTCAAAGGGTATGCACAGTTTGACAACTTTTTGGGCATAGTTCCAAGTTGCTCTCCAGAATGGTTGGATCCGTTCACAGTTCCACCAACAATGTATCAGTGTCCCAGTTTTCCCACATCCCCTCCAACATTCATTGTTATCTTTTCCTGTCATTTTAGCCAATCTGACAGGTGTGTAGTGGTATCTCAGAGTTGTCTTAATTTGCATTTCTCTGATCAATAGTGATTTGGAGCAACTTTTCATATGACTAGAGATGGTTTTAATTTCATCATTTGAAAATTGTCTGTTCATATCCCTTGACCACTTATCTATTGAAGAGTGGCTTGAATTCTTATATATATGAGACAATTCTCCATAAATTTTAGAAATGAGGCCTTTATCAGAACCATTAAATGTAAAGATGATTTCCCAGTTTGATGCTTCCCTCCTAATCTTGTCTGCATTTGTTTTGTTTGTACAGAAACTTTTTAACTTAAAATAATCAAAATTATCCATATGGTGTTCAATTAGGAGTTCCAGGTCTTCTTTGGACATAAATTTATTCCATCTCCACAGGTCTGAGAGATAAACTATATTATGTTCCTCTAACTTGCTTACAAAGTCCCTCTTTATATCTAGATCATGAACCCATTTAGATCTTATCTTGGTATGTGGTGTTAGGTATGGGTCAAGCCCTAATTTCTTCCACACTAGTTTCCAATTTTCCCAGCAGTTTTTGCTAAATAGTGAGTATTTATCTCAAAAGCTGGGGTCTTTGGGTTTATCGAATACTATATTGTTAAGGTTATTCCCTAGATTGTCCTGATATCCTATCCTGTGCCACTGATCGGCTGCTCTATTTCTTAGCCAGTACCAAACTGTTTTGATGACCACTGCTTTATAATATAGTTTTAGATCTGGTACAGCAAGGCCACCTTCATCTGCCTTTTTTTTCATTAATCCCCTTGAAATCCTTGACCTTTTGTTCTTCCAAATGAACTTTGCTACTATTTTTTCTAGATCTGTAAAATAATTTCTTGGGAGTTTGATTGGTATGGCACTAAATAAGTAGATTAGTTTGGGTAGTATTGTCATTTTTATTATGTTCGCTCTGCCTACCCATGAGCACTTAATATTTTTCCAATTGATTAGGTTTGATTTTATTTGTGTGGAAAGTGTTTTGTAATTTAGTTCGTATAGTTTCTGACTTTTCCTTGGCAGATAGATTCCCAAATATTTTATCCTATCATCTGCTTTTTGGAATGGAATTTCTTTTTGTATCTCTTGCTGCTGAACTTTGTTGGTAATATATAAAAATGCTGATGATTTATGTGGATTAATTTTGAATCCTGCCACTTTGCTAAAGTTGTGAATTGTTTCTAGTAGTTTTTTAATTGGGTCTCTAGGGTTCTCTAAGTATACCATCATGTCATCTGCAAAGAGGGATAATTTGGTTTCTTCATTACCTACTCTGATTCCTTTTATCTCTTTTTCTTTTCTTATTGCTAAAGCTAACATTTCTAATACAATATTAAATAGTAATGGTGACAGTGGGCAGCCTTGTTTCACTCCTGATCTTATTGGGAATGGTTTTAGTTTGTTTCCATTACATATGATGCTTGCTGATGGTTTTAAATAGATGCTACTGATCATTTTAAGGAAAAGCCCATTTATTCCTATACTCTCTAGGGTTTTTAATAGGAAAGGGTGTTGGATTTTATCAAAGGCTTTTTCTGCATCTATTGAGATAATCATATGGTTTTTGTTAGTTTGGTTATTAATATAATTAATTATGCTGATAGTTTTCCTAATATTGAACCAGCCCTGCATCCCTGGTATAAATCCTACTTGATCATGGTGTATTATCCTGGGGATGACTTTCTGTAATCTCATTGCTAATATCTTATTTAAAATTTTTGCATCAATATTCATTAGGGAAATTGGTCTATAGTTTTCTTTCTCTGTTTTCACCCTACCTGGCTTAGCTATCAGCACCATATCGGTCTCATAGAAGGATTCTGGCAGTATACCTTCTGTCCCTGTTTTCTCAAATAGTTTGTGTAGTATTGGAATTAATTGTTCTTTGAATGTTTGGTAGAATTCACATGTAAATCCATCTGGCCCTGGAGATTTTTTCTTAGGAAGTTGGTTAATAGCTTGTTCTAAAATAGAGGTTTCTTAAAGATGAGAAAGATGACTGGAAATAGGATCTTTAGTGTTTTGCTGAGAGGTAAACTGATTAAAAGAGAAGCAGTACTGCTAATATCTGATTGAAGAAAACTCATTTGCCCTTGGTAATACAATTTAGGAGAGGAGAAACCTTAAAGATGCTTGTTTTGCCTTTTATTTGCTTCTACAGCTTGCAAAAGGAAGAAAACGTAGGGCATAAGTTTTGGAGATGCTTTACTAGGAGCTATGCTGACTAGAGGAGAAGTATTTTTGTTGGGAGTTGGCTGGAAAAAGCAGAATATGTCTCTGTGTGGAACTTACTAGAATGGTCTATATTACTTTTCAATTCTCAACTAAAATAACATATATCTAAAATTACAGACCCTAGACTTAAAACTGATATTTCATTGAGAGTAATGCCAAAGGTTTTGCTAAACACTTTCTCAATACTTTATCAAATGTAGTTATGTAATAAAAGTTTGTTATTGCTTTGTTTTTATTCAACCTTAATTTTTGAAGAGAACCAGTGGCATTATGGGGTGATATCTTGTCTTGCCTGTGAATTAGATTTAAGTGAGGCAGAGTTGTACAAAATTATCAGTCTCATTCTCTCTTCCAGAGGCATCAGAGTTCAGTGGCAAGACAAAAAGTCCAGACAATTGCAATGGCCTGGATTTTAGTGAATGGTGTATGCAAGGAGGACTAGCACCTCTAGTATGAGGGTTTGCTTATCTCTTTTCCAGGCTGTTCATCTACCTTTGGTGTCCACCTGTCACCTGATTCTCATTTATGGCTCCAAAAGCTTTAACATGTGCAAGGACCATATCCCAGTAAAACTGTCTTGACAAGCTAAACCAGGTTAAAGTTTAGTCTTAATCCTGTTGGTGAATTAGGGGGATGTCTACTACAAGCATATGAAGACTTCCCCAACAGAATAGATGTGTGAGAACAATTTGTTCCAATAGCCACGAAGGTGGCTGAAGCAGGCTCTGTGGAGCACTTAGAGCTTGGTCAAACATTGATATTGCTTTTCTGACCTGATAGTCACAGCAAGTGGCTTTTTTTAGTGAGAGAGAGGTTAAGATCAGAATATATGGCAGAGATATGATTTTGTTCTAAATGTAACATGTGATATGGACAGTTCCATAAAGAGACTCATATTATAGAGGCCTTCTTTCTATTTTTAGGTACCTGGTATATTCCAGATATATGTATATGTATCTGGTTTTTCTATGCATGTAGCTCTTTGCTAGGTTCCTATCTCTGTATCTATAGATACTATTTAGATAGATGGAAGAATGCAACCTGGATTTAAAGGTAGATTATTATTAGTACTTTTGCTTTCTATCATGAAAGTATTACTTTATTATTAGTGTGGTAGTGGTTTTATTTTTTAAATGTTTACATTTGAGATAATGGTATAATTGTCATAATTTATGTAAATGAAAAAATCAGGAAAAAATATAGAAAGTAGTAGGAATGTATTCCCTATTCAGATGTGCCTTCACCATTTTGCACCTAGGTTATTCTTAAGATACTGAAAGTGAGTTATAGGAACATGGTTGCATCTAGCTGCACTTCATTCTGGGAAGGGTCCCCATGCCCCACAAAAATGCTAGTATGAGTGCATGTTGAGATGAGTAAATCATCGCAGAAAGAAAAAGTGGAATATAGGCACAACAAATACCAAGCCCAGGGATAATAATAGTGAATAGACCTGTGTCATACCTAAACTACAAATAAAATGTTTTTCTTTTTCAACAAAGGTTAAGAGAAGAAAGTAAACTGGACTTGGAGTCAGATTTGAGTTCAGTTATTGGTTTCACTACTTATAAATTGTATGACCTTTTTTAAGTCACTTAATCTCTTTGGGTAAGTCTCTGTTTCTTTATATGTAAAGATGGACCAGATCATTAGTTTTTGGTATAGTGTCCATGGATCCCCACATAGCTAGTGGCTCTATTTCAGGGAGTACATGAACTTGAATGGAAAAAAAAATCTTTAAATATAATTGATTCCTTTTGTAATACTATGTGTTTTATGCTTTTACATTATTATGAGAAGGGGTCCAGAGGTTTTAACCATCTCATAAAAAGGTCCATGACATAATAAAAGATTAAGAATTCCTAAACTATTTGAGCTCAACAGTCCCTTCCAACTCCAAATCTATGATGCTGTGAATCATTGTCTTCCACTTTCCTGAGTACTTCTTTGACCTCCAACAGTTTAGCCTCTCAAAGACCCTACTACCTTAAAAGTATGTTCTGTAAATGTAAAGTACAACTTTAAGCCAAAATGAATCTACATCTTCTTTGCTGATAGAGAAACCAGTCAAGTAAAAAGTTAACAAGAATATATTAAGTGCCAGGCATTGTTCTAAATACTGGAAATACAAAGAAAGGAAGAAAAAAACACAGTCTAGAAGGAATTTCATTTGAAAGGCATATTTATGGATAAACCAACCGACTAATTAAGGTGAAGTTGCAATTGAATTGAAATGCTGATAATCAAAAACTCTTGTATGAAACTCTTAGACACTGAAATTGTCTCCTGCAGGCCCACAGAACAGGTAAAATAACAATAATGATAAAAATTAAAATAAAAAATTGGAAGGACTTATTTCTTCTGCCCAACTAGAATATGATATTAATACTCAAGCTGCTTCTATAAAAATCATGAGATAAAAAGCAGACTTTGGTATTTAAATACAACAGCAAGAACAATACATTTTTTCCCTGAAAGGAAGAAAATAACCCAAAGGAGATAATTTCAGCATGATATAGAAAGCTAGCCTTGGAGTCCAGAAATAAAAATTATCTTTTTATCTTCTACCCATACTAATTGTGTGACACTAGGCAAGTCACTTAATTTCTCAGTGACTCAGTTGCAGAGATAATGCCAGCTGTTCCCTTACCAACGAGTTCAATGCCAGTGAAATGACAAGTCCAATCTCATTACCCCAGTTCTCTCCTCACAGTCTAACACACAACCTAAACATGTGTGTTCAGGGTGGTTGAGTTATTTCTAGGCTTTTGCAGTGGGAAAGTACCAGAAAATAATAGTCATCTTTCCAAGAATTATACAACACTCTGTGAAAAATAGATGTGTTGTAACAAATAGGAATTCTGGGTTCTATCCAGCTCAATCTGAATAACACATTTCTACTCATTTACCAAAATGTATAGATAGAATGAAATTCCATTTTTGGATATGTTCATGTGACAAATCTAGAAAGTAAAAGTTGTTTTTAATCCTTTTTAAAAAAACTTTCAAAAGAAAATGCAATAAAAGAGAATATAATTGCATATTAGTCTATATATCTATGATTTCAATGATTTGGGAATTCTCTTCACTAACTCTACCCATCCATAGCTTCTTATTTAGTAGATAAATATTAGAGATCTGTCAGAGAACCAGCACATTCAAGCATTCGTGTATTCTGCATATTGTTATCTGTTTTAACATAGGTATTTTAAGAATTTTATATCTTTGTAAAATGGTATTTGGTAATGAAGAAATACTTCCAATAAGTAGCCCATTAGTGAATATGTTTTCTAGAAATATATTAAATTATATTACTATATGCAATAGTAATTCTACAATGTAGGACATGATTCAGGAACTCAACATGCTTGTGCAACACATTTCAGAAACTGTTACAATATACATATTATTCTTTTCTGGAAGCAATGTGATTAATTAGAAGGTATTTCAATTTTTGAAAATTTAATTATTTTTGTCAACTTACTTTGTGTTATACAATTAAATTTAGTTTCTTAATTATTCAATAATAGTTTTTTTTCAGAAGTCAATAACCCTTTAATTCTTTAGGCTTTAAAATGTTTCATTTTTGACTAATTTTAGTTTTTTTTAATATTTTTTCTTTAACTTTTTTCAATTAACAAGCATTTACTTTCCCTTTCTCCTTCCCTCAATGGGGAAAAAAATAAAATGGCATTAATAGAAATTATTCTGATTCTTTCACTGTGCATCTGAATTGAGCTTTGATTCTCCATTGTATAGAAGACTTCATCTTTTTCTGCTAGTCTGATTTTTATTTTATATGTGGAAGCACTTGCCTTAGTTGTAGAGTTCAGCTCTGTGATTTTTCCTTTTTCCTCATTTGGTTTCCCTGTAACCTAAGAGAGCATGATGAAATCATAGGAAAAAAAACAAACAAACAAACTAAGAACAGTGATTATTCTTCTGGGTTCTCACACAGTTCAGACTATGGGGATTTTGTAGTTAATCAAAGAAAGGAAACCAAGTCAAGAGGAAGCTGCTCTTATCAAAGAAGCTTTGTGAATAAACATCAAGTCTTGAAAAAGGTAGATTGAAATTTTATTATCTGAGAAAACCTTTGTGATGTAAATTCCACAGATATCTGAAACAAATGTCAAGACTCAGATAAACTTTTTAAAATAACATTTCATAGTTATATAAATTCAATTGACTTTTCCCCCTGTAGATACCAATAGGATTATTTTTCTTTTAATAGGCTGTGGAAATAGAACAGAAATGAAGGAGAATAATTACCTTTTTGGACTTGTTTAATACAGTTAATTATCTCTTGCCTAAATGGTCAAATAAACAACTGTGTAGTCAACTATATTAATTTTACAATCTCATTTCCATTCTGCCTTCCAAATCCACTCCATATGTCTTCCCAGACTTTCTGAATATCAATTGGCTAAAAGTAGATAAAAGACCAGAAACAAAGATGAAGTCTACACTTGCAAAGGACTGGAATACAGTATCCATTGAACCACTACTAAGCTGTTCATCACACTAGCTTAATCAGTGTGGTTCTCTGTGATTTTGATGGCTACAATTATTTGAATCCTTTGACCTATATATACTAGTATATATGATAGGAGTGGGGTTCAGGAGGGAGATGATAGGATGTTGATCTATTCAATATTTAAAGATTTTTCCAGGACATTTACATAAATCTATTTTCACCCAAAGTGAATGGACATTGTTGGAAAATTAGATAGGTCAGGCTGTTTCCTAAATATAATAAGTAAGCCACTACAGAGAAGATATTCAATAAGAATCCAAAGGAGAGAAGGAAAAAAATGAATTTAATCTAAAGGAGATAAAAAGAAGAATCTGATAAGAAATGTTAATGTAATGTTTAAAAGTATGTATTAATTTTAAAGCAGGCTGGTATACTAAGGTTTAGCTTTTTTAAAAATATAATCAGAACTCTAACTCACAAATGCCATTTTTATTCCCAATTATCAATATTAGAACCATAGAATTTTAGATCTTGGAATCCCTGTTATACCCTCTTATTTCCTAAATGAGTCTATGAAGTTCAAAGGTGTTAAGTAATTTGTCCAAAATCATGTAACTTATTAGAGGTAGTGTAAGGACTAGAAGGCAGGTCTCCTGACTTCCAGTACTGTGCATTGTACACTAGCCAGTACTCAGTCTTGAGTCATGTATTTTATAATTAGCTATATCTAATAGTCTATTTACAAATATATATATATATATATATATATTAATGACTAAGCTCTTCAGTAAAATAATTTCTAACAATAATCAGAAATTTAAAAGATTATTCTTTGTTTATCCTAGAGTTTATTTGCCATACTTAATGAATATCTGTTCATATTAAGAGCTTTATTTTTGAGCACAGTAAAAAAGCATGTAAAATTATATTTCAAGCTCTTTAATGGTGGAAATTCAATCTTATTAACTTTTTTATTTGGGGAGACACCTAGACTAATATATTGTAGAAGCTATATGATTTCTCCAAGGTCACCAGGGACTTTTGTTTGGCTTCTTATGCACTGTGTTCTCCTGGTTGCCCAGCTTACTGATATCCTTACTAAAATATGGCACCCAATAGCAGATATAATGCTCAATATGTAGTCAGTTCTGGACAAAGTGTAACAAGATTATTTTCTTCTTAGTTATGGATACTATTTTTCTCTTAATGCCGCCTAAGGTAAATTAATATATGAATGAAAAATTATTTATAATGCATTTACTCTGTTCTAGATGTTCTAATCAATGATGATACAAAAGCAAGAGCAGTTCCTGCTCTCAATAAGCTTCCATTTTAAAGAGAACAGGGGAGAAAAAGCTATTTTGCCTTAGAAAGTCATAGGGATTATGTGTCATCATAAGCAATTAGATTGACACATCCCATCCAGGAACAAGAGCAGAATTGAGATGATCATGATTCATAGTTCAAGAATAGAGAGAAAAAAGATATACCTATCTTAATAAGGTAGTTAGTTGATGAGGAATAAATGGACAGAAGACAGGAAGTTAAGTGAAACTCCTGAAGTGATTTGGGAGAGACAGTCGCCAATTAAGGCACAGAAGTTGCAATAGTTTTCTTGGCTGCCAGATCACACTGTTGATTTAGATTGAGTTTATGATCCATTAAAATCACCAATTTTTTTTTCAGTCAAACTGCTTTTTTACCAAAAACTTATATTTGTCTATATTTAAATACATCTTAGTAGATTTGACCTTACATAATATCCTAACATGATTTTTTTAAAAAATAGCTTTTTATTTTCAAAATATATGCAAAGATAGTTTTCAAAATTTACCCTTACAAAACCTTGTGTTCCAAATTTTTTCTCTCTCCTTTCCCCTCATGCCCTCCTCTAGACAGCAGGTAATCCAATATATGTTAAACATGTACAATTCTTCTATATATATTTCCATATTTATCATGCTACACAAGAAAAATCAAATCAAAAAAGGAAAAAATGAGAAAGAAAACAAAAAGCAATCCATATTCAGTCCTTCACAGTCCTCTTTCTGGATGCAGATGACCCTCTCCATCACAGGTCTATTGGAACTAGCCTGAATCACCTCATTGTTGGGAAGAGCCACGTCCATCAGAATTGATCATGACATAATCTTGTTGCTGTGTACAATCTTCTCTTGGTTCTACTCACTTCCCTTAGCATCAGTTCATGTAAGTCTCTCAGGGCCTTTCTGAAATCATCCTATTGATTGCTTCTTATAGGACAATAATATTCCATAATATTCATATACCATGACTCATTTAGCCATTTACCAACTGATGGGCATCCACTCAGTTTCCAGTTCCATGCCCTTATAAAAAAAAAAAAAAAGGGCTGCTACAAACATGTGGGTCCTTTTCCTTTTTTTATATTGTCTTTGGAATACCAACCCAGTAGAGATTCTGCTGGATCAAAGGGTATGGACAGTATTGATAGCCATTTGGGCATAATTCCAAATTGCTTTCCAGAATGGTTGGATCAGTTCACAATTCCACCAACAATGTATTAGTGTCCCAATTTTCCCACATCCTGCACAACATTTATCATTATCTTTTCCTGTCATCTTAGCTAGTCTCAGAAATAAATAGCTGACAGTCTTTTTGAATATCAATACTCATTGACTGAGACCATATTTTTGAAGCATCTCATGAAACAAATATATGACTTCCATTAGAAACCATCATCCAAATATCCAAAATAAAGAACAAGATGAAAGACTATGAAATGTTTTTCTAAAATTTAAGTAAATTATATAATCTTTTTTACAACTCATTTGACAGTGTCCTTCCCAAATCTTGTTGATTCTATTTCTACATATCTCTCATGTTTGCCCCCTTTTCTCCACTCACACAATTACCACCTTAATTCTAGTCCTCATCACTCCTTTTCCGGATAATTGCAATAATTCCTAATTGATGTACATATTTTAGTGTCTTTGGCATTCCAATCTAGCTTCAATATTGTTGCCAAATATTTTCAAAAGTTGCTAAATTGATTTTCATAAGCCACAGTTCTGGGCATGTTGTTTTGCTTCTTACAGAACTTTTGCGGCTCTCAATTTCTTCAAAGATAAAACATAAACTCCTCCATGTGGTTTAAAAGTTTTCCATTTTCTGGCTTCTGAATCTTATTCTTTCCCCCAAATTCTTTGTTCCACCCAAACTGGCCTATTTGCTTTTCCTTGCATGTGACATTCTATCTCTTATCTGTGCCTTTGTTTAATTTGTCCTCATACCTGGAATGAGCCTCTTTCCTCCATCTTCTAGAATCCTTACTTCTCTTAGAACCTCATTTTAGTGCTGCCTTCTAATTGAAGCATATCATCATTCTTAGTACCTACCATCAGTCCATTTACTTGTGTCCATACCACCAAAAATTACTTTGTATTTGCTATTTAAATATTCTACTTTTACTGAAATGTTTAGCTGTTTCTCCACAGTGCTATATAAACTCCTGGAGGCAAGGACTGATTCAGTTTTACTTTTTTATTCCCAGTGCCTAGCCTAGTACCTAGCACATAGTAGATATGTTAGCAAATAGTCCTTGAATGATTGGATTAATGAATATAACATTCCTCTGAGCTACCAATCTGATAAATCCACATTTAAATATAGCATATCTGGCCAGGGTCCTGATAATTTGCTTCAAACAAAATAATGAATCCATTCTTCAGAGGTCTAACTTTGGAGGAATGAGGAAACTGACTTCCTTATGCTTATCACATATTCAACTCTGCTTTTGTAGAATATTAAATAATTTGAATAGATTACTTAATTCAACAGGATAAAAAAAATCAGCCTAAGAACTATCCTCTCTCAAATGTTGTCATGTTTGAGTTTCAAAAAGGTACATATGAAATAAATATAAATCAAAGTAATGAGGAAACTTGCTATGCATATAAAATAAAAAATTGCCAGAGATAATCCATAGTTTGAATCAGTCATGGATAGTTAGTGGATTCTAATTTCTATGAAAAAAAACTGAATGAATGTATGAAGTATTTATCATATGTTTACTACATACAACTCTAGAGACGCAAATAAAGCAAGACAATCAACTCTAAAGAACATCACATTTGATTGGGGGTGAATACATATGGATGGTTTTAGCTACAAATCAGATAGAAAAGTCCCATCACCTTTAGGGTACAATAAAAAGGCCACTAACTTTAAATGTCTTCTGTATTGACAAAATCATGACCACTTAACTGTGTCAAGGATTTTGGTAGCAAAAGTTTGTTTTCTGAATCTTTAGTAGCTGTGGCTATAGCAAATTCAGAAACAATTGCCAGGCTATAACTCCAAAAAGGTTGTTTTTCCCAGGTAATGACTGAAGGCACTGGATCTGAGGTCAAAATGGTGGTGACTTGCCTGGCACTTGCTGTTTCCTGCCTCTCCCTTGGTTTATCTTATTATTTTTGCTTTACTTATCCAACTTGTGAGTGACAATTTGTTGGTAGTTGGTGGAAATAGTTAGGCCTTCTCCATAAGAATTGTTTCCCCAAATAATGGCTGGGCAGGCCAGTCTGGAACCAGAACTGCCATTCTCAGGACTCTTGTGTCCGTTGCCTATTGGTGGCAATTGGTCAGCAGTTTTTGCTAGTGATGAAAAGGAAGATGGACTTCTCCATAATAATTTCTGACTTCAATAATGGCTGTAGAAGTAGTTTAATGGATTCTGCTATTCCAAAGACTCTTTGGTTGAATGCCCTAGGCTGTCTCCATCAAGGTCTGAGGAGAGATGTTGAACAAAGTAGTTTGACTTGCTTGATACATACTATTTCCTATCCTTCCCTTCAAAGTGTCTTTCTGCTTTGACTAGCAATTTGTGTCTCTTCTAACATCTCTCATGATGCTCAATAAATCCTTAAATCAATGAGTCAACAAATATTTCTTTATTAAGCACTTACAGTTACAGTATTATATGCTGGTAATATAAATACAAACAAAAAGATTCTTAATGAATTATTGTGGATTTTGATTTAAAATTGACTTAAAACAATGTGAAAAATTACATAGTATTTATTTTGTATTAAATAATTTCAGGTTAAACTTTTTTGTATGTTTTTGGCAAGGCAATTGGGGTTAGGTGACTTGCCCAGTCACACAGCTAGTAAGTGTTAAGTATCTAAGGCTGGATTTGAACTCATGTCCTCTTGATTCCAGGGCCCTGCTCTATCCATCTTGCTTGCCATCTAGCTGCCCTTAAATTTTAAATTCTAAGATATTCTTTCCTGGAATGGCTAGAGTAGAAGTAGCATTATGTAAAAGCAATAGTTCTGACACAACCAAAAATTTACTATGTTGTTCTATATGATATGCAACATTGGAATTTGTCGTTATTTTCCACATTACTGCAAAATTAATTCTAAGCATTTTTCTAGAATTTCCAGGCAATTTCTAGAATTCACAAAATTATGTAGAGCACTTCCTTAGAGATAAATGGTGGAGTCCTATCCCACCTCCCCCTTTCAAAACAAGCTTAGTTTTATTACTATGTAACTGTTTCCTGTTGTCTAGGAGCAGTATTTGCTGCTGAGCCAAAACTTGGGGGATATCACAGGGGAGTAATTCCTGACTTGCAGGCCTCTTCTTTGAGCTAAGATAACTCTGAGATCTGGAAAACTGGAGGGGTGATACCCTTACTACTCCCCAAAATGGTCTCTCCTGTGAACACCTGACCTCCTAGCAACTCTTTGCAAAGAATGAGGTCACCTACTGTTTCTATAGGAGCCTTTCAAAGGCTCCCTTTCATAAAAAGCCTTGTAAAATCTTAAAAGGCAGCTGTCATCTTTCTTCCTTTCTGGATTTCAGCTACTAGAGAAGTTATAGTAATAACAGAACCAGCAAAGTGGGAAAGAGTCACCAGCAGAGAGAGAAACTACCAAAAGAAAGATCTAGTTGTCATTGATTGGTTTCTGTTCAGTGGAGCAAAATTGCAAAACACCTATCAAACAGTTTTCATAAAGATGCTATTTAAAAATGTACAAAGTATGTATACAATCAATCAACAAAGATTTATGAAACACTTTTCCAAATTCTATGCTAGATCCTGAGAATAAAGGTGGCATTTAAATGAAGGAGGCAAGTTCTGTCTTGTCAACTAGTTGTAAACATTCTAACATTGCTTCACACTTTTGTTTCTGTTTGTGGGGATAAAATTTCCTGTTCCATACTTGATTTGTCTTTGTACTATGAGTCCCTACTTCCCTTTCTCTGCCTCACCTCCCTGTGCTGGGGTGAACCCCTCAGGCTGGGGCCAAAAATAAATTGTTCCTCAGGAGACTTAAATGGGTGTGGAATCAAAGGACTGGTAGTCTAGTTCCCCTACTGAGGATATAAGAAACCCCAGGAAAAATGGGCAAATCATGAAGGCAGTACAATTCCAGGGATTGACTAAGGACATTAGCCTCTATGGCTTCAGCATAGGGGGGCTTAGCTAGTCACTGTGCTAAATAGGCATGATACCTAGAGAAAGCATTTAATAAATCAATTAGTACTCTACCCATAGATACCCCCTCAAGGTCCCAATATGTTTTTGGAACCTGTAACTTTTTTCTGCTTTTGAAGTCTTGTATAGTTATCCAAAATTCCAGTTCAAGCCTCTAACTACTCTATTCTTTTTGACACAAAATCAAAATCACATATACACACAATCAATGAAAAACACTTACTGAAAACAGGGTGGGAAGATAAATCAAGGGCATTCAATTAAATACACTATACTTCTCCCTCTAATATTGTCTCCTGGGTAGTGCTTGTTTCAGTTCCTTTTCTAACACAGGTATACCTTGCAGGGTCAGTTCCAGATTATTGCAATAAAGTGATTATCACAATAAAGCAAATCATAAGAATTTTTTGGTTTCCTCATGCACATAAATGTTGTTTATACTATATAGTAATCTATTAAATGTACAATAGTATTATGTATAAAAATGCATATAGCTTAATTTTTTTATTTTTTATTAAAGCTTTTTATTTGCAAAACATATGTATGGGTAATTCTTCAACAATAACAAAGCTTTCTGTTACAAAGTCCCCACCCCTCCCCTAGATGACAGGAAGTCCACTACATGTTAATTATGTTAAAATACTTGACAAATCAAATATATGTATGCATATTTCCACACTTATCTTGCTGTGTAAGAAAAATCATATCTACATGAACAAAAAATATCTGAGAAAGGAAACCCAATGCAAACAAACATCGATAGAGATCATGGAAATATGTTGTGGTCCACATTTCATATCCCTCTCTCTGGGTATATATGGCTTTCTTCCCTGAACAATTGGAACTGGTTTGAGACATTTCATTGTTGAAGAGAGCCATATCCATCAGAATTGATCATCATATAATATTGTTGTTGCTGTGTATAATGATCTCCTGGTCCTGCTCATTTTGCTCAACATCAATCCATGCAAGTCTCTCCAGGCCTCTCTGAAATCGTCCTACATATAGCTTATTTTTTAAAAATGCTTTATGGCTAAAAAAAATTCTAACATCATCTGAATCTTCAGTTAGTTAGAATCTTTTTTGCTGGAGAAGGGTCTTGCCTCAATGTTGATGGCTGCTGACTAATCAGGGTAGCAATTGCTGAAGGTTGGGAAGTTTATGGCAACTTCTTAGAAATAAGACAATGGAGTTTGCTACATTGCTTGACTCTTTTTTTCACACAAATGCTTGTAAGGTTATTAATTGGCCTAATTTCAATATTATTTTGTCTCAGGAAATGGAGAGGCTGGAGGAGAGAGAGAGAAATGGAGGAATGGCTTAATCAATAGAGTAGTAAGAGCACACATATCATTTGTCAGTTAAGTCCTTCATCTTCTATAGGCACAGTGCCCCAAAACAATTACAATAACATCAAAGATCACTAATCACAGATCAATATAACAGATATAATAATAATGAAAAAGTTTGAAATTTGAGGGAAATTACCAAAATTTAAATGTGTAACTAACAATGTGAGTTCATGAAATTGGGAAAATGGCACTGCTAGATTTGTTTGACACAGAGTTGTCACAAAGTTCAAATGTTAAAAACAAAACAAAACAATGATCTGTGAAAGGCAATAAAACAAGTTATCCTTATACTCTCTCTACATCACAGAAGGAGTAGCATATTTTATGAAGTCACTGACAACACAGAATCACAAGAACTTCAAGCATTTAAGAGATGGTTGTATTTATTATACCTTTCCAGGGAAATAGCATTTTGGGGGGTCATTTTTTTGCTTTCTCTCAACACAGGAAGTCGAAATCATCCTAGAGAATGCTTCTGTTTTTCCCTGCTATGGGAATCAGACAGTTATTGCAATATAAAATGTTGTTATCACCCCCTCCCAATTTTTCCCCACCATCTCTAATTCCACAGCTTATTCTTCAAACTTTTCACACTACTTTTCAAATTGTATCACTTTCTAGAGGATGTAGTTCTCAGAGATAATATAGTATCCATTACATGTTAAATGCATACTGTGTTCACAGCATTGTGCTCAGCATTTAGGGTTTACACACAAATCAGCAAAACACAATACATTCCCTTAAAGAGTCCATAGCTTTTGCTAATAGGTAAGATGCATAGACACACACAAGAATAATTTCTAACATAGCAACAAACAATAAGAGCTAACACTTATTTAGCATTTTAAGGCTTGCAAAATTCTTCACAAAATAGTATGTGATTTTATTTTCACAATAACCCTGGGATTTAAGTGCTATTATTATGCCTTTTTTTTTTACAAATTAGGAAACTGGACAGGAGAGAGATTAAGTGACTTTCCTAGGGACACACAGTTACTGAGTATCTGAGGTCAAATTTGAACTCTGATTTTCCTGATTCAGGCCTAGGGCTGCTTTTAAGTATCACATAAGTGATTTAGATAGTATACATAGTAAGTGCCAGTTGAGGGAAGAGAGAAATTTCTTTAAGCTGAGATTATCAAGAAAAGGTTCAGAAAGAAGGTCAAATTTATTTTGAAAAAGAAGGATGATTACAAATTCAATAAGTGAAAACGAAAAGATGTCAATTTTGGGAAAAAGAATGGCGTGAAGGAAAACATGGAGGTGAGAAAGAATAAGCATTCTGGGTATAAGGAACAGATTCATCTGGATGGAGGAAACAGTTTGTTTAAAATATTGGCCTATAGGTAAATAAAAGTACATTGTAGCCAGATCAGAAAAGTTCTTAAATTAAGAACATTGGATTTATTTTATAAACAGTGAAAAAGCATTGAAGTTTTTTGAAGAGAGCAGCAATATGATCAAAATGATGCTCTAGAAAGCAATGTATATTTAGTTTATATTGAAAAAGCAACTGGAAATAGCAATTATGAGACCATTGGCAGTAGTTAATGCAAAAGACATTTAAGGTCTGAATCAGGGTGATGGTAGTAAGGAGGAAAAGGAAAATAGTTATACAAAAGGTACTACAAAGAAAAAATCAGTAAGATTTAATGAATAATTTGATATGAGACAGTACAAAAATATGCATTATTAACACAAAATGAGAATCTGTGTTTCAAATTAGTAGAACATGACTGATTAAATTATAGTTTAATAATGCAAATGCTATCAAAACATAGTTTCCTTTTTATATGAATTATAATCTGGATCCAGTCTGAATAGGCCTTCTTGTAGCCCAATTGGCCAACGTCCTTATTTTGTCTCCCTTATCATCAGAGTCCATTTAACTTGCTCCTAATGGGCAGCAAGTTACATGTTGTTTGTGAAGGAGACCCCAGTTTGTGTCCATTTTGTCTTCTCTTTCAATTACTTGGGATGAGACTTCCCTCCACTCTTTCATCATAAGCATTATACTATAACTTATTTCTCCATTTTGGCTTTTCAGAAGGGAGGCCATTGTTACACAATCAATCTTGATCAAAGATGTCTTTTAGCTGAGAGCTGTACTGGTTATAGGTTTACACATCAGTTGATTCCAACATTCATAAATTAATTGGTTAATGTGGCTGTCATCCAACTATCACAAAGTATGGAGTAAAATCTGTTGCATCATATACAGGTACAAGGAATGCTACCTGCTTGTTCCAGTAAGCCTTTTTTTTTTTTTTAACAAATCTCATAGTACTTGGAATTTTCAGTAATGTGAAGCTAAAATGCTCTTGCCTTCCAAGCATTCTGGAAAGCAACTTGGCATCATATTAAGAAATTATCTAAAATATTTATACTCTGATTCCTTTACAAGGGGGAAGAAAAGCAATCTAAACAAAAGAATGACAGAATAGATAAGAAAGTAAAAACCTACAATTTAATGCTCCTTCCTCCCCACAAAAAATACCAAACAACACATACCTACTAAGCAAAAATTAGCACAAAATAAAAACAAAGGATTGGAACAAAATTTCCTTAGCCTCAGGTGAATCAAAAAGTAGTAATTGCAGTCATTCTATCAGAGAAAGGAAAAAGAAAAATCTGTAATGTAAAAAGATATGAAAAAGAAAGGACTATTATGCTGAACAGAATGCTAGATAACAAAACAACATTTATTAAAATTGTATGCTCTAAATGCCTTTGTATCTAAACTCATAAAGGAGTGGCAAGAGACTTTAATGTTCTTCACTCAGTTTTGGAAAAATCTAATTAAAAAAGGGGAAATATAGATTAGAACAAATTGCAGTAGAAATTAAAATTAAAAGACATTGATTCTCCAAATGCAACTTTTTAATAATACATATATTTCTCAATACTACATGTAAGTTTTATAAAAATTGACCATTTATTAAGGTATATAAATATTGCAAATAAATATAAAAAGGCCAGTATAATAAACATCATTTACAGATTCCAAAATTATAAAAAACAATTATCAGTGCAGGTAAGACAAGCATATAGATAAATACCAATGAAATAATAAATAAGAAATGGGGCAAAGAACAAATTACAGGAACAATTATTAATTATGCTAAAAAGAATGATAATAATAAAACATCATAGCTGATGTTTTGGGATAAAGCTAAAGCATTCCTCATGAGGAAAAAATTATACTTTTACAAGCATGAATTAACAAAATAAAAAAGGTCTGATGAATTGAATATGTGTTTATTTAAAATAAGAAAGGAAACAAACTTAAAATATATTCCAAAAAAAGATATTCAACTTAGAGAAAATAAGTGATTTGGAAACCAAAATGACTATATAAATATAAAATTAAAAGCTGGTTCTTTGGAAAGACTAGCAAAATTGATAAATGATTAGCCCATTTGAATAAGAAGAGGTGGGCAGAAAATCAAATTAACAAAAACTCAAATGAATAATTTGAAATTATGACAAGACCTAGAGAAATAAAGAAAAGTCAGAACATTCTATTCATAGGTATATGCTTACAAAATTGAAAACACAAAAGAGATGTAAAAATATTTTCAAAAATATAAAATGCCCAAACTAACAAAAGAGTAAATAGAACAAAACAATATTAGACCAATAAGTAAGGCTATTTATGGAGGAACTATCAAAGGAAGAAAAAAAACAAACTTCAGGTCCTGATAAGTTCATAGAATTTTATCAAACTTTTAAAGAACAATACTAATACAATAAAAATTATTCTCAAAAACTGAGAAAGAAAGCACTTTATCACACTCTTTTGATGAGGTGACTATAACCCTAATATATAAACCAAGAAATAGTTTGCCAAGTTGGGTTAATACCAAAGATACAAAGACAGTTCTATATCAAGAAAAGAATCAACAATTATATTAAAAAATAAAATCCCAAACCATATCTAAGTAGATACAGAAAAAAAAGCCTGTGACAAAGTACAGTACTCATATATGTCAAAATCCTGTAAATTGTAGGCATAGATGAACCATTTTTTAATATCACAAAGAGATTTTTTTCTAAAACCAAAAGTAAGCATCATATACAATGAGGAAAATATTAGAAGTTTTTCCAATAAATGTAGGACAAAGCATTGCCTACTTTTTCTACTATTATTTAATATTGTTCTAAAAATACTAGCAATCACATTAAGGCAAGAGAAGGAAATTAGTGGAATAATAATAGGCAAAAAGATAAAATTCCTCTTTGCTATTTTGAATTTTTTAAAATGCTAGGAAATTAGCAAAGATCTTAATTGAGATAATACCTTTAGAAAAGTTGCAATATTCTAAATATGTCTTCAAAAATCAATATTTCAGTATAATCATAACAAAATCTAAGATACAATAACAGAAAGGGAAATATCATTCTGTGTAATTACAAAATGCATAAAATATTTATTGGCCAAAGCTTATAAAATAATCATAGATTCATTAGCAAAGTTCTTCTTAAGATAGATAAGTTAAATAGCTGGGGGAAATATTCAGTCCTCATGGTTGTACTGTGTCCATATAATAATAATGGCAATCTTGCCAAAGTTAATTTAAAATTTTTAATATCATACCAATAAAATTTTCAAAGACATACTTGACTAAATTTAATAAAATAATTTTTAAAAGTTATTTGGAAAAACAAAAGATCTAGAAAATCAAGTAAAATAATGAGAAAAGTTGAGAAAGCTAGGTAGCATAGTAGACAGAACACCACTCCAGGAGCCAGGATAATTTGGATTCAAATGTGACCTCAGATATTACTAGCTGGGAAAGTCACTTAACTCTGATTGTCTCAAAAAAAAAAAAAAAAAAAAGAAAGGAAGGAAGGAACGAAGGAAGGAAGGAACGAAGGAAGGAAGGAAGAAAGGAAGGAAGGAAGGAAGGAAGGAAGGAAGGAAGGAAGGAAGGAAGAAAAGAAAAGAGTTAGAAAGGAAGAGGGAATAGCACTTCTAAATTTCAAGTAATCATCAAAATTATTTGTGTTAGTTTAAAAATATAAATAAAATCAATGGTACATTCTAGACAAGGTAGAATTATATTAGTGGATCTCAGTAAGGTTTGAAAAACCTGAAAACTTAAGCCACTTAGGAAATGAACTTCCTAATTAGTAATAATTATAATAATAAACTTCTCAGAAAACTGGAAAGCAGGAGAGTAGCAATTGGGCTTGAACAAATACTTTATGCAGCCTTAATATTAAAAATCATATCAAAAATTAGGAGCTAAGTAGATAATATATCTTTCACAGCTATAGCTATCCATGTATGTATGTATATGTGTTAATTTGGTAATATATATATGACCAAAAGTTATTCCCCAGCAGATAAGTGATCGATCAAAAGATGTCAATAAACAACTGTCAAAAAAGAAATTATAAACTCATAACAATTATGTGAAAGAATGCCCTATATCACAAATTATAAGAAATGTTCCAATCAAAATTGCTTTGAGGATTTCCCCAAGACCCTACAAATTGGTAAAGATGATTAAGAATAGATATGGTAAGCATACCTACGGGTTGCTGTTGGAGCTAGGAATCAGTATCATCATTTTGGAATGCGATTTTAAATTATTCAAATAAAAATTTTAAATGTCCCTAACCTTTAACCCAGGTATTTTGCTACTAGGCTCATATCTTAAAGAAATCATTAATAAGAAGAATGTCTTCATACACACCAGAGTATTTATAATAGTATTTGAGAGGAATGGCAAAGAATTGGAATCAAAGCACTTGTTTATCTATTAAGGAATGGCTAACATATATCATAAATTGTGATATATGAATGCAATGGAACATTATTGAATATTACTGACATTTAAGAAACAAAAAAAGAGGATAGAAACTAACTATAGAAACTAACTCCAAAAAAGAGGATAAATACAAAGGAGCATGAAAAGATTTATATGATCTGATTCCAAGTAAAGTAAGCAGACTCAAAAACAAAACAAAAACAAACAAACAAACAAACAAAACCCAAGGTACACAATCTGGTAACCCGTAAGTGGAAATTATGTAAAATAATAAAAAGGAACACTTCAAAATAAGAGTATTAATTATGTAATCAATTACAAAATTACATAGCTCCAAAGAAAAATATGAGAAAATATATGTGTGTATGAGAGACAGACAGACAGAGATAGAGATAGAAGACAGAAAGGAACAGAGAAGAGCAGAGACAGACACAGAGAGATACACATTCAGAGAGACAGAGAGACAGAGAGAGGGAAAGAGAGAGGGAGGAAGAAAGAGAAGGGAAGGAAAGGAGGCAATTAGAGAGACAGACAGAGAAAGACAATAGCTTACACCAATATCAGAGTCAATGGATGCTTTGAATATTTTGATGAGAAGAGCAGTGATTGGTAGAACTAGGTCTTTGTGCAAAGTACCATGCCAATGGTCTTCTTACCACTGCAAATATGTATGTACATGAGGGTAGTGTGTATATACATTGAAAATATTTTTAGACTCTTTTGATGAATTTGCTCTCATTCTTTTTCATCTTTAAAACATTCTTTTCTTAAGTATGATGACTCTCACTAAAATTTTGATAATGAAAAAAAATCAATAAAAATTTACTTAAAATTATATGAATGTGAAGAATAACACAATTGAACATCATTAAACTATTATAACCAAGATTATTTCCAAAAATGAAATAAAGAGAAATTTAATCTTCATTTTATTGTAGAGTAGGGAAAGGAGAGTTATTGGTATAGAGCATTGTATATGCTATAAACTTTGGTTGGTTAGTTTTGTTGAATGATTTTGTTTTCTCTTTCTTCCTGATTCTTTATTAATAAAGTTGCAGTATAAATACAAAAGGAGAAGAGAAAAGATATACTCATAAATGAAAGAGATATGAAAAATAATAAATATAAAATTTAGGTGAATAAAATATTCTGGCTACAAGTATCATTGAAAGTAATGAGGTATAATTGTAGTTTTCTTTGTCCCAGACAAAACTGATACAAACTAGTACTTTCCTAAGTTGCTTGTTTTTGAAAACTCATTCTTGAAATGAATTATACAAAGGAAGCCATTTTCTCAACATCGGGATTCTCTCTGGAAAATATAACTTCAATTCCCTAGAGTATTTTTGCCATTAAAAAAAACTATATCTTTTGAACTTTTATGATGCAACTACCCTTGCTGCTGTCCAAACAAGAAAAAGAGAATGTTGGATCTGATACACTAAAATTTATTTCAAATGATGGCATGTTGACTCAGACTCCAAACTCTCCTTTCATATATAACTTTGAAAGTTGGGTATTTTATAGATATTTTGTAGATATCATCATGACTTTGGGCACATATACAAAATAATTTGTCTTTGCATTAATATCTCTAGTTGATTATGCAAAATTTATAGCTGGTTAGTTCTGCAACTCATCTCTGATGGGCAAAATAAAATTGAGTATTTTATCTACATATATCAGCTTATAGATTCAAGTATTTTTTCCAAGATAATCACAAAAGGAAAGAATGTAAGCTTCTGGACTTCTCAGAGACCCATAAAATAACAATTCCAGTTTAACTACAGTCCCTTTTCCTTCAGGTTAAAAAAAATTATTTTCTTACTTTCAACTGATTTCTTCTAAATTGAAAAACAATTATAAGATTTGAAATGGGTAAGTTATTTTTATTTCTTTTGAGAGGGCATATTTTTCCAAATATCTCTGATTGACTTTGGCAAGCAAAAGCTCAGTGTCTTGAACTTAATAGGTAATTTTTAAATGTTTTAATTAAATCAAGTCCAGATTTCTAATGTAGCTGAAAAATTAATTTAAGTAAACTGTAAACACTGATTTAAAATCTGTAACTTAGAATATCTAAAAGTGAAATGTGCATCTTCTTTTCAATTGAAAATAATATGTATTAAAATCAAATAAAATAAAATAAAGCCACTTTTAACAGAAAAAAAAGATTCAATTGAAAATTTATGTAAATTCTATCTCCCCTAAAATCATCCTGGATATTTCATAAGGAAAAAATAGAAAGAACTTTTTTGTATGTGTAGACCATTTATTTGTCTATCATTTTGGAGAGTAAAATCTAATTTTAGTTGTGTGTGGGGGTGTATGTGGGTGTGTGTATGTGTTTGCATGAAAGACAGATATTTTGAGGAATTTACTTTATTTCTCCATATCTTGGCTTTAAAGTGATGATCATCATATTAATGTCCTTTGTGTGGTGATCAATTTATGGGAGATCAACTTAGGGAGAGAGAGGGATAGAGAGGCTTTGTCAAAGCTGAGCCTTCCTTGACTATGTGGGGGAGATAAATAGGATGAAGAAATTTGTTGTTAATCATCCTTCATTTGTAAAGAGAACCAATGACATCATGAAGTGATGTCTTGATTTTAACATGAGTTACATTGAAATGAGGTAGATTTGCACAAAGTCATCAACTTCACTCTCTCTTCCAAAGTCATTGAAGTCAGTGGCAGGACCAAACTCAAGATAATTGGTGATTCCAGGATGTAGTGAATGACCTTGGTGCCTTTGATGTCTGACCAAGCTCTAAGCGCTCCATTTCTTCATGGGCACTGGAACAAATAATTCTTATCTGCTCATTTTCCTAGGGGAAATCTTCACATTCTTGGAGTAGACATCCTCCTACTTCACCAATGGGCTTGAGATCTGTCAATTACCCTCATCCTAAGTTAGCTTACCTGACAAGATGATTTTACTGGGCTGTGGCCACTGCATATGCTTCAACTTCTTGGAGCCACAAGTAAGACTTGTGTGACAGGTGGACAACAGAAGTATATGAGCAGCCCCAAAAAGAGCTTGGCAGAAGTGCTAGTCTTCTCTGAATACCTCCTATACCTGAGGATGAAGAAACTACTGAGTAAATAGGGATATACTCCGTCAACCCAAGTCTATTGCATCAGCATTCCAAGAGTACAATTTCTCAATAAAGGAATTCAAAATGCCACTTTAGGCACTGAATCTGGGAAATACTGGTGTTTTTCCAAAGCTTTACTCAGTACGTCCACTTGATCTGCCGGTAGCTTGAAATTTTGGACTGTATTAAGAGAAGTACAATTCTTAGGGGAAAAAAACCAATCATCCTGCTACACTTTGTTCTGATCAGATCTTTACTATATTCATTCAGCTTTACAATATTCAGCTCTGGTTACCACAGATTAGGAAGTACATAGATAAAATGGAGATTATTCAGGAAATGGCCACCAAGATGATGAAAGAGCTTGAATCTGTCTGTCAAGTGAGAATATTTGAAGAAACTGGAGATGTTTGGCTCAGAGATGCATAAAAGCAGGGAATATAATATTATTTGAAGGTCAATCACATAGGAAAAGGTTTAGGAATAGGGAGACAAGAATAATTAGTGGAAGTTATCAAGGAGCAAATTTATATTTATTGTCATGGGAAAAAAAAACCTTCTAAGAATTAGGATTATCAAAAAGAGTAATGGAGTGCTTCAGTGTGAGTTAATTCTCATTGAAAGTATTTAGCCAGAGATTGGATGAACAATTGGGAGGATGTTATAAAAAAAGATTCTTTTTGGGTATGCTTTAATTTCAATGATCCTTCCAATTCTCTAATTCTCAAATTCTGTGATTTGGCAGAGATCTGACACTTGTTACTTTCATGTATAGAATGCTGTAGGCTTGTTTTATTTCATAAATTGAAAATAAAATAAATCAACTTTAAAAGTTCTGGTAAAATTATCTTCTGTTGCAAAGTGATTCTAGTTTACTTATTAAAATAATAATTATTTTATTCTACTCTCTCCAGTGCTTTCATGGATTAATTTTTTATATGAAAGCCATATATTTTCCATAGAATCTCAGAGTTGTAAAGACTCCAAGTATTATCTAACCTAAGCCATAACTATAGTAGAACTTCCCTTTCCATTATTCTCCAACAAGTGGTTGTGTGACTTCAAAAGATAATAACTTGCTCCTTTGTTCTTTAGCCTCATGCAAACTACCTCTTAATAAAACAATAATTTTGCCCTATCATGTTTGACAAAATCATCCAGCAATATAACATATTGATTATCAGTAAAAGCACTGGCAATATGAGAAACCATTTATTAGCCATTGGTAATAGTAGCATGACATTTTCTGTTCCATTTATTTAGATAAAATAGATAAAACCTAAATGGAAAGTAGAGACAGACAGAGAGGCAGAGACAGAGAGGGGAGAAGAGAAACACAGAGAGGAAAGAGAGAGACAAAGATAGAGACAGAGAGAGGAGAGAGGGAGGGAGAGAAATAAAGGAAGAGGGAGGGAAGAAGAAGAAGAAAGGAAAGAGGGAGGTAATTAGAAAAAGACCATAGCTTGAAGCAATATCAGAGTCAATGGATACTTTGGGGTTTTGGATGAGAAGAGTGGTGATTGGTAGATTTAAGTCACAAAAGGGACAAGAAAGATTTGGAACAAAGGAAGAGTTGCAAGAGCAGGTCCTTGAGAGGAGGATAGGTCTGTCTCATTCTCTGAGACTATAGCATAAAAAGTGGTTGAGATTATAGGTTTATGGCTATACAATGGGGGAAGTTGAAGGAGCTTATGTGAGCTAGCCACCCAGCTTAGTAAATAAATCCTAAGTAAGGCGGGTTGAAGAGAGAGGAGATGGGATTGAAATGACAGTGTAAGGTGAGATAGGAATGTCTGGAGCAGTCATTGTCAGGAATGTGACAGATCTTGTTTAGAAATCTTGGAGTAAAAGCATTTTTGTGATATTTCCTGGGTGGTCTGTCTGTAGCATTGCTATGGTGTGATGATGTTTGAGGAGGAAGAAACATGGAGAGAAGATGGATATCGATGGCAACTTTTTCAATTGTCCCTTATGAATGAAATTCCCTCTTTATCAGTCACATATTTGGTTAAAATGGCAACTTGTAATGGAAAGAGAGCTTAGAAAAGATCTAAATTAAACCTCTTTCCCAGCATATAGAAACTATGGTCACCTTAGGTAAATACTACCATGGGCCTTCATTTCCTCACTTGTAAATAGGGATAATAATATTTATATTGCCTAATTTCCTGTATTGTTATGAAGAAAGTAGATTTATTTTTCTTTATTTGGTTTCTGATCTACTTAACAGTTTAGTAATTAAGCCCAGATTTCTCCAAATTGTCTTCAAGAATATTCTGGGAGAATTTTTTAAAGTCCCTACTAAAATACAGACATAAGATTTCTATAAGTGTCTTGATTTATTAGTTTAGAAATATTTTAAAAAAGAGTGTGTGTGTGTGTGTGTGTGTGTGTGTGTGTGTGTGTGTGTGTGTGTGTGTTGGAAGGGGGGAAGGAACCAGATTAGCCTAGTAAAGCTTCATCTTAGTAAATCTATATGCATCGCCATGATCATTTTTCTTTTTAAGTGATTGGAAATCTTTAATTTAATTCATTCTAAAATACTGCCATGACTTGCTCTTTAGTCTATATTTCATAGCAACTGGAATTCAAAATGCCTTGAGATCCTTTAGAAAGTCCACAAAGTCAAAACCATTTTCATCATACTATTAAGAGATTATTTCCCTGTTAAAATACTCCTCCTTTTTCCAATCATACATCTGTGTGTGAGATCGGACTTTTTTATATACTTCAATCAACACAATATAACACCACATATTGTATATAGAAACAATAAGTCAAGCATTAAAAAGATTAGAAAAATGTATAAAGCAAATGCCATTCTTCTCAACATTTTTTTTGTTTTGGAAAATGTAGTTATTTTTTATTAAAAAATGTTTTCTACATAAATATGCAATGGGTTTATCATTTTAATAAATTAATAAATTATTTAAATATCATTTTTAATTTATAATATTGATAAACATTGATAGATATAACATATAACAAAAACTCTCTGGAATTCTCAATACTGATGATCCTCTCAATCAGGGGCCCCTAAGACCAAATACTTTGAGAACTGTTTGTGAAATTCGAACTTTTCACCTTCCTAAAAATCAGGACTTTTATCAGTCTTTAGCCTTCTGGAAGCTTTCTAAATTGCTATGATACTTCCATGATTATTTTGTAAAAATTTATCATCTTAGTATATAATGTATCATGATCAAGTATGAAGTTATTTAAAGTTGCTAGATATCATCTTAAGTATTTTTAAAACTTCATTTATTCCCTGTTATCTCAGATATCAGATATCAATTCTTTATTTGACACTTAAAACTGTTTACAACTTGACCTCTTCTTATTTCTTCAATCTACTTACATATTATTCCCCTCTGTTCATTCTATTATCCAACCAAACCTGCCTTTTTGCCATTTCCTACACACAATACTCTATTTCTCATCTCTTGTTTTGTACAGGCTGTCCTGCATCCTTACAATACAGTCCCTCCTCATATTGATTTTCCTTAGTATATTTTAAGACTCAGATCAAGTGCCACCTTCTGTAGAGGAATTTTATATCCTATAGGAGATTCTCCTCCTTTCCTTTACTCTCTGATCTCTCACCCTTGCCCTCAGGTGCTAGGGATTTCTTATCCAAGGTTACCTTGTGCCTGCTATGTATATGTCTTCTTTGTATCTGAGTGTATATTCTCTCCTCCATTAGAATAAACATTTCTTGAAAACAAGGAAAGTTTCACCATTCTTTTCATCTCTGAATACTTAACTCAATACCTGTCACAGTTAGTACTTAATAAACATTTTTTGATTGATTGGCTTCTCACCTATCTTTAGTTCCAATTCCCTCTTGTCCATATTTGTTCCATCTACCCTAGGCTGAAGATCATTCTTCTTGAATGAAAAGATGAAAATAAAAATAGAAGTCCTCTATTTCCAAATTTCCTATATATGTTATTGATTAACATTATGCCATTTGACCCCAACAGCAGACCTATCCTTTTCTTTGTTCTTATTATTCCAAGTCAAATGCTTTTGTTTCTTTTCTTCATTTTGGCAATTTTTGTCTTAGTTTTCCAAGTATTTCTTAAAGATTCATGACAATTTTTATACTCTCACTTTGTTGCATGTCTCTTTCATCTTTATCCTATTCTTTTCTTTGGTTATCATGAATACAAGGTCACTTTTTTCCAAGATTTGATGACTTTGATTTGATAAAGAACCAATTAGTTCTTGAATTAAAATGATAAATATTAATCCCTCATCATATTTCCCACCTAAAATTGGTAGGAAGCTCATCTTCCCAATTTAGTCTGTTTTCTGAAGTTATTGAACATTGATTAATCTTAAATATTATAAATATATATGTCATCTCTAACGTGAAGTCTTTTTCTATCCACTGTCCAAATACTAGTGCCTTTCCTGCTAAAATTACTTATCTATATTTTATGTGTACTTATCAGTATACATGTCTCCCTTTGTAAAATACAAACCTTTTAAGGAAGAGATTGTTTCATTTTTTGTCTTTTTAACTCCAGTATTTAGATATAGTATGTGCCTAATATAAATATTTGTCCATTGATTCTGAAAGAGAAATTGCATTAACAGAAACTAGGAATTATTGTAGGACAGATATAAAGGGGAACTGACATGGAGGGCTACTGATTATGAACAAGGTTCTAAGTTTTCATCTCTAAAGATCTTTAAGAACAGATTAGATAACCATTTCCTTTAAAGGATTTAGGTGTACTTGTATCCAAAGGAAAGAATGGAATTAATTGCCATCATAGTTACTCTTGTGATTAAAAGATATGTTTTCTTATCTTTAGTGTTATCTTTAAGTTAGTCAATAGTCTCTGGAAAATATTTTTATAACTATGGTATTCTAGTTTATCACTAGTTTGGAAAATCAATTCATATTGATTATGATGATTCATGGAAGCAAAGACTTTTTTTTAGATTTGTCATTTTCTCATGAGAATGCAATGATACTTCCAAAGGATACTCCCAAAGAGTACAATTATAATCTATCATTTGGTGAATAAACTGGTAAAAAGAACTCTTGGAACAATCAAATTTGAGCAACTAGGAAGTCGAGTGATATGACTTGGTAGGAATACATAATTATTAAGATATGAAATGAAAGATTCCTGTGATAATCCTTTACCCTTAGGCATCCAAGAATAAAAAGAGGTGGTGGATATGGGGAAAAAATTCAATAAACTTGGGTTAATTTTAAAGTAACAAAAAATGACCAGAATTTAAAAATCTCTCAACCCAGTTTCTGCTTTGTCTTGTTATATACAACAATATATACAACAAAATCATTATTGTGAACTTTCATTATTTAGGCAGTGAGAAATTCATATTCAGGCCATATTTCTTTGTATTATAAAAAATTTCCATAGGAAACTTTGTGGTATTAGAAAACAAATAAAGAAGATTCCCTTTAACAGAGGCAATATGGTGAAGTGGATAGAATTCTAGACTTGGATTCAGAAAAACTTGTATTCATATTCTGCCACTGACACTTGATTAGCTCTATAGCCATGAATACATCCCATAATCTCTCAGAGCCAGTTTCTATATCTGTGAAATGAGGGAATTGGATTTGATGACCTCTTCCAGCTCCAAATCTATGATCCTATAGAGAATAGCTAAATAAATGATGATATATGAATATAATAGAACATTCTTGTATCATAATAAAATACAAATTTGGGGAATTTAGAGAAAAGAGGGAAGAATTATATGAAATGATAACAAATGGAGAGTAATATCAAGAGAACAGTATAAATAATGACTCCAATAATATAAACAAAAACAACAGTAAGCAGCAACTGAACTCATTAATTGCAATGAACAATCTTTGTTCACGAAAAAATTAAGAAGAAATACATTCCTTCTCTTGGTAGAGGGGTCTAAGACGAAATCTGTGGAAAGTTTTCATATGCTTGAAACCTGAGTTCTCCTTGCTTTGCTGATGGGTTTTGTTTTACTATTTTTCTTTGTTATATGGCAAGGTTTAATGGTGTGGAACATGGAGAATATATATTTAGAAATAAATTTGATAGTTTGAGGGGGATGGCATTAGTTTTAAATAAAAAGGATGAACCTTTTACCCACTGATTCATTCTCTTTTCATTCTTTCTCAATACCCCAAATCAGTCTGTTGCCAAGCTTTGTCAATTCTACCTCCACATTATCTCTCATATCTGTCTTTTTTTTTCTGAAGTAATTGAGGTTAAGTGACTTGCCCAGAGTCACACAGCTAGAAAGAGTAAAGTGTCTGAGATCAAATTTGAACTGAGGTTCTCCTGACTTCAGGGCTGGTGCTCTATCTACTGTGCCATCTAGCTGCCCCTTATCTATCTTCTTAACAGTCATACTACAATTACTCTAGTTCATGTTCTGATCACCTCTTGCCTGGACTAGTGCAATAGCCTTCTAATTGATCTCCCTATCTCTAGTTTTGTCACCCCACTTCTCCTTTAATCCATTTTTCATACGTTTTCCAAATTGATATTCCTCACACATAAATAAGTTGGGTCATTTCACTTTCCTGCTTAAGAAGCTTTAGTGGTTCCTTATTCCCCCTCGGATAAAATACAACTCTGTTTGACATTTAAATTACTCCATTTGGCATTTAAAGTCCTTTACAATCTGTCTCCAGACTGGTTTTCTAGACATTTCATTTATTCCCCCTCATTCACTCTGTTCCTGCCAAACTAACCTACTTCATATACCTTGGACTCAGCATTCTATCTCTCCTATCTATTTCTATTCCTTTAGGCAAGCTGACCCTGTCTCCAGCCCCCAGGAATGGAATGTTTTTTCTCTTGAAATCCCTAACTTCTGTCAAGGCCTAGCTCAGGTGTCATAGTCTGTAGAGATCCTTCATGACCTGCTCCTACCCCCAAAAAAATTGTTAGTGATCTTCTCCATGCTGAAAATGTTTTATAATTGCTTTGTATATACTTACCTACATGTGTATCTTCTCAGATAAAAATATAGCTTTCTCATTATTTTGTTTTTGTACTCCAGCCTTGCCTTGAACACTGAATTAAATTATCAGTATTTGATGTATCATCGTTATTCCCATCACAGAGTTTTGTAGATACCTGGTCCAAGAAAAGCCTTCAAGACTAAATTTCGTACAAAGGAGTAAAATCCTTCATTAAAGAATCAATAAAAAGCATAATGGGAATTTTATATTCTCTATAATTCATTCCCCTCCTGGCAGTGCTCCTGACTTCCCAGACTTTGACACTGTATTATAGCTTCTTTCTCCTCTTAGAACTTCCTTCAACTCTTAGGGTCTTTTTATCCTAGAACATCCTTTCATAATGCTGGTTCTCTTTTTCAATCAATGAATTTCTTTTGGAACTCTTCATTTTGAATATGGGACTAAGATAGTCATGTTTATTTCCATCTCAAATATGGTTTTGACTCTCTGGACTTCACTACCACAATTCCCCTGCCCCAAAACTTTTCAGCTCTATTTTAGATTATATTATCCCCCTATTATAATGTAAGCTCCTCAAGGGCAGTGACTATTTTGTTTGTCTGTATATGTATCCCCAGTCCTTAGCACAATGGCTACTCCATAGTAAACACTTAATAACTGCATGTTGCCTGCTCAGTCTAACTAAAGATAGAATCTCCTCTTAAAAAAAATCATCTTCAAACACTTTATCTTCTTGCCAAGTACATAGCACAAGACATATAGCTAATGACAATACCATTTTAGGGTAACATGAAACCGTTATAGAAGAGGACAAGAAAAGATGAGATGAAAATTTAAAACTCACAGAAAAAAGGCACCAAACAAGCAGACAGAGTTTGGCTTTAAATTCACTATGCTATGTAATTGGGAGAATATATTTATAATGAAACCAAAAAGAAGACAACAGACTTGGATTGAAAGAGTTCTCCCACTGTTTTCCAGTGGTCTCTTTTCACTGGCAATAATATTATTCCTACATTTTGATTCTTTTTCCATAACACACAATATACTTTTAAGGAAATAGTCATGGTCCCTAAGAAGATAGACCACCAAATATTTCCAAAAGATATGTACCCTGGAGCTGATATTGTATTAAAGGCACTGAAAAATTCATTTTTAAAGTTTTCCCCTAAATGAAAAAGGGTGTGTGTGTGTGGGTGTGTGTATGTGTGGGTGTGTGCACGCACATGTGTTTGAAAGGGAGAAGAAAGCATCATCAATTTCAGAGAAAGAAAAGAAGAGACAGAGCCAGAGATAGAGAGAGAGAAGAGAACATAAGCATTGTGTATGTTTTATCATATCTATGCAAATACTTTAGCACACTTCAATGAAGTGTGTTAAGAATGAGAGAGTAATAGAAAAGTTTTTGTAGACTTCTCCTTTACCATTTTTTTTATAATTTATAGCTTGCTGAAATAGATCATGCTTCTAAGGAGCAATAATCCTGGAATCCAAACCATGGTCAATTGACTCCCAATTCATTGAATTATCAACTGTATCATAGGATTCCATTTCACTCTAATAGGTCAATGATCTGACCACATAGACAGAGCTAATTTTGAAGTGGCTACTATATCCTACCTTTTCCTATCAGTTAAAATAAAGTTAATTTCTATTTTTTGTTATGTTTTGTGGTGCTTGCCATCTCCATATTTTTAAACTCTGTTTCTTGAAGAAATTATTCATGATATTCAGGTGTGATGTTTCTAAGTAGTCTATAAATAAGCTGTTGGCCTTCTTCACTTCTCAATCCCAAATCATATTTCTGAATATAGTTTTCATTCTCTTCCCTTATGCTTACATTCACATTGAAATCTCCTTTTATCAAAGCATGTGCTGACTTAATTTAGAGGACCTTGCCAAGTTCTTTATACAATTTTCCTTTTTTCCACATATTGGCACTTCACAGTTACCCTCATGGTGGACTGTTTCCTTATGCTCTAAAAAACAATAGGAAAAAAAGATACTTGAAATGTTACTTAGTTCTTTGGGGAACAAGCTGAAGTCAACCCCAACAATTTCTCTATTAAACTCAGGAATGAAACTTCCATTTAACCACAGCATATTTGTCTTCTTTCATTCAGAGACATACAACACATATTTGTATTTAGCTTATTCTGGCTTCTTTAACCATAAGGAAAGGCAGCTGTCACACAAGTTAAAATTCAGTTGAGGGATTTAGAGTTACTTAGAATAGCACTATTGAAAGGAGTAAGAAGTCCAAGTTATCTTTCATAGTGTCTAGCCTTTTTTCTTTCTTTTGATAAAGAGGTTCTCTCTCTCTCTCTCTCTCTCTCTCTCTCTCTCTCTCTCTCTCTCTCTCTCTCTCTCTCTCTCTCTCTCTCTCTTTTGTGGACATTGGATCTTCTTGGTTTCACATTAAAGAGTTGTTGTGTGCTTTTAGAGCCACCACACTGGGGTGATAAAATATACTATGTTTTCTAGAGCCCTCACTCTGAATTAAAATATCTCAGGAGGATCTCGGGACCAGCCCAGGTACTTGGTCTTAGTGGAGGAGTGATAAGGTGAGACTCATATGGATGGTCAAAGATGGCGTCCACTTATTCCAAATTCTCTCAGCCTTATATACCCTAATACTGTTATATAATCATAGCACACTGTGTGCATGTGCTAACTATATACTGAACATGCAGGACCTCATAAACAGCTTGCTATTGTATGTAAATGGTTCTTTGCTACTTGGTATCACAGTGCTTTAATTGCAACACAGGTTGTCACTGCCTCCTGACTTCTCTGGAAGGCTCGGAGTCCTTAGGGGAAATGGGGATTTGAACCAGACATTGTCAGAAGGTTCTCTCTGGGCTGAAAGATCTTATACCTCACCCCCAGTTCAGCAACTATGTAACTGGCCTCAGTATCAAGAGAGGGTTCCTTGAGTCTGAAGCCTGCATCAGAATTACCAAGTCAAAACTCCTACACCAAAAGAGAGCCAACATTTCTGCTACTCTTATTTTTTTTTAGATGGCTAATAATATCAAAGTGCAGCAGTGTAGTTCCACTGGAATTTCAACCAGGACAAGTCTACAAGTGTCTTGTTCAGACCCAAACCCAGAGCAAGAATTTACACATATACATTTACTCACAGTTGGGCACAAATATGTATCTTACTCAACAGTAGAACATGAGGAAAAGTGGAAATGAGAGAAAAGGAAATAAGAAGAAGGGTAGATTAGAGGAGAGATTAGTCCAAAGTAAAACAAATTCTTAAGATGCAAACACAAATACACACACACACACACATGCATACATACACAAAATATAGCAACTCTTTTCTGACAGAGAATTGAAAGTTGAGGTGATATCTTTTGAGTGGGGAGTGGATAAATAAATAAGATTGTGCTATAAGAAATAATGAAGTGGATGGTTTCAGAGAAATCTTGAAAAGCCTGTATGAAGTGATGCATAATAAAGTGAGCAGAAGCAGATAATAATAACAATAATATTATAAATGGAAACAGCTTTGAAAGATTTGGGAACTTTTACTAAGACAGTGATCAACTAAGATTCAAGAGGACTAGTGATGAAATATTCTACTCATTGTCTAATAGATGATGTACTTTCTGCACAGAAAGAAATTTATTTACCTTTACAATTCATGTGTGTAAGAGTAGTTTTGTTTGTCTTTCTCATTAGGAGTGGGGAGAGAGGTTGGAGAGAGACAAAATGAATTTCCATTGAAAAAATAAAATTTAATTTTGAAAGAAAAAATGATGAAGAGGAGAGGGAAGCAAAGCTTTTCTGCCTTATCCAGTTTGATCATTAAACTGGATTCATACTAGTTTGTAATCAATAGCCCATTATAACATGGCATCTTCTCTCCTAATTGCCTGGGTTTATTATGTTCAATCCCATAATAACTCTCCTTCCCATCATTCTGGTAGTGTCTTAACTGCATCTGGAGGTCCAAAGGGGACTTTAAATTACAACCATATAACTTTAAGGATATCCTTAGTCATAAAGAAAGTTTTCAGTCCAGAGCAGTTTCTGTGTAACAAAGGCCTTAGCATTTGTTCTGTGTAGTTGATTAAAAAGGCAAGATTGTGAAGCAAGATACCCTGCATTATAGCAAGAATATCATGAAGTGTTTCAGTTCTTCCAGCAGTATATCAAAATATTGATCTTTGAATGAACTTTATATATTAATTGTCAGTATTGTAATGTTTATAAATGATGTAAAAATTAGATGATTCTGAGCATCTTTTGCTCTATTTTCTATCATTGTCATCATCACTGCAGAAGTAGAATGTCTCTACACAAGACTCAGGGCCACTTAATAGTTGGTGTATGGTTGTTTATTTGATTCGGTTTTGTGTGTATGCATATGTGTGTGTGTATTTATTAGTGGTTTGCCATGGATATGTAAATGTCCCCAAAGCCATTACCTTCTCATTATGGACTTTTTTCATTTCTCTTTCCTATTCCTTGCTCAACAAATACACATGTTGTTTCCTGTTCTTTAGTTTTTGTGAGAGTATAATTAAAGAAAACATACAGTTTTAATGAAAGATTTACTAAAGTGATATGTATCTCCCATTTTATAGTGATTTGTTTCTTTCTACATTACTTGTTAATTACTGCATCATTGATGAAATTTGCTCAGCTATAGTCTGATAATTTCACAGCATAGTACAACAGAAAGATCACTGGCCTAAAATTAAAAGCAATTCCAAGGTTTTGGTTTTAGTCTTCATTTATTAATTATGTGACATTAAACCAGTGACTTCCCTTCTCTAAGGCTCAGTTTTCTTTATTTGGAAAATAAAGGTGTTGGCTTAGATGATTAAGTTTCTTCTTCTGGCTCAATAATTCTAGAAAATGTGATTCAATATAAATAATAAAGCCTACATATCTGCCAAGGAAAAGTGAGGAACTATACAAACTAAACTACAGAACACTTTCCACACAAATAAAGTCAGACCTAGTCAATTGGAAAAACATCAAGTGTTCATGGGTAGGCTGAGCAAATATAATAAAAATGACAATACTACCCAAACTAATTTACTTATTTAGTGCCATACTAATCAAACTCTCAAAAATTATTTTACACATCTAGAAAAAATAGTAGCAAAGTTCATTTGGAAGAACAAAAGGTCAAGAATTTCAAAGGAATTAATGAAAAAAAAAAGGCTGATGAAGGTGGCCTTGTTGTACCAGATCTAAAACTATATTATAAAGCAGCGGTCATCAAAACTATTTGGTACTGGCTAAGAAATAGAGTAGTTGATCAGTGGCATAGGATAGGATCACAGGACAAACTAAGCAATAACTATAGCAATTTAGTGTGATAAACCAAAGACCCCAGCTTTTGGGATAAGTACTCACTATTCAACAAAAACTGCTGGGAAAATTGGAAAGAGTGATATAAGCAAATTAAAGGAACATTGGATCGTTTATCTCTCAGACCTGTGGAGATGGAATAAATTTATGTCCAAAGAAGAACTGGAACTCTTAATTGAACACCAGATAAATAATTTTGATTATATTAAGTTAAAAAGTTTTTGTACAAACAAAACTAACACAGACAAGATTAGGAGGGAAGCAATAAACTGGGAAAACATTTTTACATTCAAAAATTCTGATAAAGGCCTCATTTCTAAAATATATAGAGAATTGTCTCGTATTTATAAGAATTCAAGCCACTCTCCAATTGATAAATGGTCAAAGGATATGAACAGACAATTTTCAGATGATGAAATTAAAACTATTTCTAGTCATATGAAAAGGTGCTCCAAATCACTATTGATCAGAGAAATGCAAATTAAGACAACTCTGAGGTACCACTACACACCTGTCAGATTGGCTAAAATGACAGGAAAAGATAAAAATGAATGTTGGAGGGGATGTGGGAAAACTGGAACACTGATACATTGTTGGTGGAACTGTGAATGGATCCAGCTATTCTGGAGAGCAATTTGGAACTATGCTCAAAAAGTTATCAAACTGTGCATACACTTTGACCCAGCAGTGTTTCTATTGGGCTTATATCCCAAAGAGATCTTAAAGGAAAGAAAGGGACCCACATGTGCAAGAATTTTTGTGGCAGCCCTTTTTGTAGTGGCTAGAAACTGGAAACTGAATGGATGCCCATCAATTGGAGAATGGCTGAACAAATTATGGTATATGAATGTTATGCAATATTATTGTTCTATAAGAAACAACCAGCAGGATGATTTCAGAGAGGCCTGGAGAGACTTGCATGAACTGATGCTGAGTGAAATGAGCAGAACCAGGAGATCATTATACACAGCAACAACAAGACTCTATGATGATCAATTCTGATGGACATGGTTCTCTTCAACAATGAAATGTTTCAAATCAGTTCCAATTGTTCAGTGAAGAAAGTCGTATACACCCAGAGAGAGGGATATGAAATGTGGACCACAACATAACATTTTTATGCTCTCTATTGATGTTTGCTTGCATTGTGTTTCCTTTCTTGGATTTTTTTCCTTGTAGATATGATTTTTCTTGCACAGCAAGATGTGTGGAAATATGTATACATATATTCTATTTGTCAAGTATTTTAACATAATTAACATGTAGTGGACTTTCTGCCATCTAGGGGAGGGGTGGAGACTAGGGGGAAAAATTTGTAACAGAAAGCTTTGTAAGGGTCAATGTTGAAGAATTACCCATACATATGTTTTGCAAATAAAAAGCTTTAGTAAAAAATAATAATAAAGCCTACAGTAAAAACAGATTTTTTCAGTCACTATGCATCAGCAGGTCCACTAATGCATATCAATATACATCACAGGTTATGTACCCACAAATGCATTGTGTATTTAATCCTTGAAAGCAAAATTGAGACATAATGAAAAGAAATGCTTATCCTTGCAAGTTTTCACTTTATTTGGTTTGATTTCTCATTATTTATTGCTTTTTTCATGCTGCCTATAAACACCTGTGTGTGTGTATCTCCCTCTCCTTAAAACAAAAACAAAATAACAAACTTCATTCTACCATCTCCATTAAGTGTCTTTATATATCTCTTATTTTCTTAAAGGCTTAATTCATTGAGAAAACCATTTGCAATCAGTTCCTTCATTTCCTATGGGTTGAATTGTCATTTCTATGCTGATGATTCCCACATCTATATATTAAATCTAACCTCTCTCCTGAGTTATTTTCTCAAATTGCCCATTACTTCTTGAACATCTCAGACTGAATGTCATATAGATGTCTTAATTCACCCCAAATGCTCCCCTGATTTTATTCTCTTCTTTTGTAAATAGTATTTTTCCAATTACATGTAAAAATAGTTTTTAACATTCATGTTTATAAGATTTGAGTTCCAAATTTCTCTCCTTCTCTCTCTTCCTTTCCTCCTTCCCCAAGACAGTAAACAATCTGATACAGGTTATGCATGTGCAATCTTGTAAACATCTTTCTACTTTAGTCATGTAGGAAAAGAAGAATCAGAACAAAAGGGAAAATCCACAAAAAAAAATGAATATGCTTCAATCATTGTATTGCTGAAAAGAGCTAAGTCAATCTTAGTTGATCATGTGTGTAACAGTAGTTCTGAAACTATTTCATACTTCATACTGTACTTCATACAGTGTTATTGTATGACATTTTTTCTGGTTCTGCTCACTATATTCAGCATAAATTAAGCTTTCCCAGGTTTTTTTGAAATTTCTGAAATCTGAAATCTGAAATCCACCTGCTCATCATTCCTTATAGCATAGTAGCATTCCATTACATTCAATCCACCACTTGTTCAGTCATTCCCCAATTTATGGGCATTCCCTCAATTTCTAATTTTTTGCCATCACAAAAAGGTCTGCTATAAGTGTTTTTTATACATGTAAGTCTTTTTTTTTCCTTTTCCATGATCTCTCTGAAATACAGATTTAGTAGTGGCATGCTGGATCAAAGGGTATTCTCAGTTTGATTGTTCTTTGGGCATAGTTCCAAATTGCTCTCCAGAAAGGTTGGATCATTTTACAATTCCATCAACATGCAATAATGTTCTAATTTTCCCACATCCCCTCTAACATTCAGCATTTTATTAGCTTCTCTGATAGGTGTGAGGTGTACCTCAGAATTGTTTTAATTTGTATTTCTCTAATCAACAGTAATGTAGAGCAATTTGTATGATTATCTATGGCTTTAATTTATTCATTTGAAAACTGCCTATTCAAATTCTTTGATCATTCATCCTCAGGGAAATAACTTACATTATAATTTTGACTCAGTTCTCTACATAATTGTGAAATTAGACATTTGTCAGAAATGTTTGTTGTAAAAATTGTTTCCCATCTTTCTGCTTTCTTTCTAATCTTAGTTGCATTGGTTTTGTTTGTGCAAAACTTTTTTTACTTTAATGTAATCATTTATCCATTTTGCATTTCATAATATTATTTATCTGCTGTTTGATCATAAATTTTTCCATTCTCCATAGATCTGACAGATAAACTATCCTTTGCTTTACTGATTTCCTTAAGTATCACCTTTTATATCTAAATCACATACTCATTTTGACCTTATCTTGGTATGTGGTGTGAAATGTTGGTCTATTCTTAGTTTTTGCCATACTATTTTTCAGTATTCCCAGCAGTTTTTGTTAAATATTGAGTTTTTATCTCACAAGTTAGAGAGTTTGGGCTTATAAAACATTAGATTTCTATGGTCCTTTACTACTATGTCTTTTCATTTGGAAAGTTTGAAAGTCACCTATTTTATTTATGCTCAGTTTTGCTGGGAAGTTGATTCTTGGTTGTAAATGAAGCTCTTTTGCCTTTTGAAAAATTATGTTCTATGAACCCCCGATCCTTTAATGTAGATCTGTCAAGTCCTATGTAAACTTGACTGTGGTTCCTTGATATCCGAACTGTTTCTTTCTGGTTGGTTGCACTATTTCCTTCTTGACTGATAGTTGTAGAATTTGGTTATAATCTTGGGTTTTTCATTTTGAGATCTCTTTCAGGATGTAATCGGTGGATTCTTTCAATAATCATTTTACCCTCTAGTTCTGGGATATCAGGACAGGTTTCCTTGATAATTTTTTGAAAGCTTTTGTCCAGGCTCTTTTACCATGGCTTACAAATAGCTCAATAATTTTTAAATTATCTTTCCTGAATCTATTTTCCAAGTCAGTTGTTTTTCCAGGGAAGTATTTTGTATTTTTTTTCCATTCTTTTGATTTTGTTTAACTGATTCTTTTTGGGGGGAAGATTAGTCTTTTTAATATATTTAATTATTTAAAACTAATGCAAAAGAGAAAAAGAAAAAATGCCATATGTATAGCAGGACAATAGAGGATTCAATATATGTAACAATAAGTTTCTATTTCAAGAAAGCATATATAATAATTGAACACGTATTTAGAACTGTCCATCTTTTTTCTTTATTTCTTTGTAGGTTTCCTTTTATTCTCTGCTGTGCACATTTTACTTTATTCTTTTTTCCCCCTTTCCTCCCACCTCTCCCAAGCATGGTATAGTTAAACACAAATATATTTGCATGTATATGTATATATATACACACATAATTATATATATATATATATACATACACATACATACATACACATACACATATATCTAAAACTACTAATATGACTGACTATAATGTAATTTCTCTTTTAACTGAATTTTTGACTTATGACATATGGTTACTACCCTTATTTTTATTTTTTTCTAATAAATTCTACTCCTGATCATTGATATTGTATTTGTATATATCTTTTTGTTTCTTAACCTTGCTAATTTTTTTTTACTTTACTTCTACCCACTAGTTTGCCAAGGATCCCTCTTTTATCTTCTCCCCCCATCCTTTCTCTCACTCTTTATCCTAATCCTATTTATCTAGATACCCTCCCCCTCTTATTTCTTTATAAATTTTGGAGGGATAAATATGTATGATTCTTTCTTTTATCTATTCCCAATGTGAGTAGGATTTCAGAACTGCCAGCTTCTCCCTTGTTTAGTTCTTCTGTGTCAATTCATGTTCTCAAACCTCATTTGTATAATATAATTACTGTTTTTACTTTTTCCTAAATGGTTTTATTTTTTAAAATCACATTATACTCAATTCTACCCCAATCTTTCTTTTGAACTATCCAATTATTAATGATAATTTTGAGCTTATTGTTTATGTTTCTATATATAAAATATAAAGTTTGTCCTTATTGAGTCCTTTGAAATTAGTCTTTGGTGTTGACTTTTATGTCACATTTTCTATTAAATTTAGGTTTGTTTGCCACAAAATCCTGAAAATTTGGTAATTCAATGAATGTCCTTTGTCAATCATTATTTTTAATTTTTCTGGATATAATATCTTTAGCCACAACCTAGTCCTTTCAATGTGTGATATATAGTATTCCAAAAATTGTGGTCTTATTGTAGCTGCTGATAGGTTTTGTGTGATTCTGATTGTGGCTTCAGTATATTTAATTTTTTTTGGTTTCTGCTATTGTTGCTTTTCAAATTTCCTCTTTTATCTGGGGGTTTCAAAATTTAACAATGATGTTCCTGTACGGTTCCTTCTATGATTTCTTTCAAATGGTGATCAGTGGATTTTTTTCCATTTGTACTTTTCCCTCTTGTTCTAAAACTTTTTTGTGTGTGTCAGTCCCAGGGTCACACAGCTGATGAGTATTAAGTGTCTGAGGTGGATTTGAACTCAGGTCCTCCTGAATTCAATGCCAGTGTTCTGTCTTCTGAGCTATCTAGCTGCTCCTTGTCCTAACATTTAAGGACAATTTTCTTTAATTGTATAAAGATTTTTTTTTGGTCATACCTTTCAGATAGTACAATTATTCTTGTTTTCTCTTCTTGATTTCTTCTCCAGATCTGTTTTTTTCTTATGAGATGTCTTACATTCTCTTCAATTTTTTTTCATTCTTTACATTTTATTATTTCTTTGTCTTTTATAACTTCACTGACTTCCCCTTTCCCAATTCAAATGTTTAAAGAGTCTTTTTCTTCCTTAAGACTCTGTATTGCCTTTTCTAGTTGGCTGACTTTCTTTTCACAATCTTCTCATTTTTCTTGGATTTTTTTAGTTGTTCCTTAATCTTTCTCATTTGATTTTTGAAGTCTTTTTTGAGTTTTTTCTTGAATTTTTTTTGTATGAGTAATGTTATTCTTTGGGGTAGGAAAAGTTTTTTTTCCTTTGCTTTAGTATAGTCCTCTGAAGATGAACCCCATTCTTTTCTTTTCCCATAATAATTTTTTATGTTTGGGTTATTTCTTTTTTGGGTTATATACATATATATGTATATATACATATATATATATAATGTAACAGATTGTTGGTGTAATCACCACTAGTACTGGGGTAAGGAGGATGGTACATCTGGCCTCAGGTCCTCTTTCAGTTTTCCCCTCTGCCCTGGAACCTGAAGCCAAAAACTCCACCCTCTTGTAGGTACCCACAGTCAGCAGCATCCCTGTCCCACTCCTTGTGCACTCACTGGATATGTAATGGTTCCCTCTTGCCCAGGGCTGTTGCTCAGAAGCACAGCTGGGCCTGGCATTCCTTATCAGCAGAGGTTCCCTCAATCCTCCCCAACTCAGATGCCTGACTCCCCACACTGGGAGGTGAAAATTCCTAAGACTGAGGCCAAGACTACTTCCCAACCTAGTTAGTTCCAGGGCTTGCCATTTGCTCTTTCAGCAGAACTAGCTTGGAAATGTTTACACTTCACAGGGGCCAAACTTCCATTCCAGGATCTTTCTTCAGATCATCTAGGATTTTCCCAGAAAGATCACTATTCTGCCCCAACTCCTATTTGTTTTAGCTTCTGTGTGTTTGCCCTGGGACTTAGTTGTGTCTTGTTTATGGGGAAAATCTGGAGGGTTTGCAATTTTTTGATCCATTCCCCATCTTCCCAGAATCCTTCAGAATGATTTTAAAGAGAAGTAAATCAGTAAGTTAACAATGTCTCATCAAGACATATTATCCTCATTTCTTTGTCTAACTGTTCCAATTTTACAAATTCATGTTTATATATTTCACTTTGCATATTTGTTTAGTGCATTCTGAATTTATATGTTTATAACTTAAAACAGATACAACTTACAATCTCTGAGCCTTTGTCTTTGCATTTCTTTGCAGGCATCTATCTTCACAAGAATCAAAAAAACAAAAAGTAACTACAAGATTGCAAATTCCTTTTTCATAAATAGTAATATATTTTTTTTTTCAAATTAAAGCACTTTATTTTCATAATTTTTTAAAAAATAATGCAAAAATCTTTTTTATACAGTCTTATTGCCTGTAGTCTATGGACCTGGATATTTCTTTTCTTAAGATAAGGCTCATAAGATTTAGTTTTAATTCTTTGCATGGTAAGTCCTACAATTCTGTTCTAGTCACCAAGCTACACGGTAGTATTTACGGATTCCTATTTCTTGTTTGTTTTTCCTTCCTCCCCCCACTCCAATCAATATTTTCCAAAAATTAATGAATCTCATCCATCAAAAATTAGTAGTAATGATCTTATTTCCATAAAAATAGACTCATCATTTTGCCAGCATCAACTTCTGTGTGCTTGCCTGTAGGAAATGATCCATTAGTTAAAAATTAAAAAGAAATTAGAGTCTATTTATCCCTGTTCCTAAATTTGGCTGAGGCAGAGTCCTTAGTCTGCTGCTGAGTTTTCAGAAAAGAGCCCATTTGTAAATCATTCCTTATGGCAGCTATCATAACTAATTTGATTGCTTTTACAACAATACTTTAAAAGCTAATGAAGAAATCCAGCTTTCTGAGTTTCCTGATATACTCTCTGTTAGTGAAGTGGCAACATTTCTTCACTATTGGAATTCAAGAAAACATATGTAATTAAAGATAAAATGTCACCTGGGGAGGAGAGAGCATGAATCTCTTGAATTTTGGCCAAACAAAAATCAAACTGAGAAATTCTGTTTTGAAGTTTGATCATTATAATGCATTAGAGAAGACAAAATGACATGTCACTTCTATTGAGTCATATTTATGTTCTTGTAAGCAAAATAATAATAGCTAGCATTTATATAGTGCTTCAAAGTTTTCAAAGTCTTTTACATATGTTATTACATTTTTGCTTCTTTTAGTTCTTGCCAGTTAGTGTATGTTTTCACATCTTTAAGTGTGATAATAATGAAACATTTTTACCTATAAATGTAGAAAAATATCCTTTGGAAAAATAAATCCAATCTATTTGCTTTTTTGTAAAATTATAATTATTGCTAGTCTACTTAATTTTCAAATAATTGGAATGTTCTTGACATATATGGGGGGAGGGAAAGTTAAATTGCTTGTTGTTCTGTAGTCTTGTTGAAACATTCATCTATACAAAGTAATCAGCCAGTACTGCTTCCAAGTCTTTTCCTCCTCTGAGGGAGAATAAGCTTATGCAGAATTGAACTGGGGCACCCAGCATGCCTTGGCAGCAGAAGGAGCTAAGGATTTCCACCTTGCCAACCTTCATATCAGTCAGCAGTATGTTTGATTAAGGAAAGCCCAGGGTGGTTCAAAAGGAGGTCAGCCTCTGTTTCTTCAATCTGAACATTACAAGTGAAAGTTTGAGGTTTTAATCAAGAAAGAAGAAAAAAGAAAAGAAAATTCTGTCCATGGCTGTGGCTATCTATATAAATATAACATTTTTCCTGAGTAAATAATTAGGAGAAACCTTGAATGATAAAACTGAAAATCACTGATGATCCTGATGATCCCCAATTTACTTAAATTAAGACTTTTTTTCCTGCCAATTATGGAATTAAGGAAACATTTTCTGCTCTATTACATAGTGTTTCCAATATGGTAACCAAAGAGTTCCAAGTATTTTTCACAACTCTTCTGTTTTAACAGTGAATATTGTAGTGGCAAAGCTGTTAAAAATGAATAGTATTCTTATGTGAGTACATGAAAACAAGGGAAGCAGAGCAACATGCAGGGAAGGGAATCCATAACAATGAGAAAGATGCTCCCTGTTTTGAGCTGTTTTTGTCTGCCTGTGAAGCTCGCCTACGGTATCCTGGGATCAATACAAAACTCCCAACTTTTGGATGTACTAACTTGTATAAACAAAATTATTCAACATGCTACAAAAAGATTACATTGTCTAATGAACTCAGGGAAAATTATATAAATCTATGTGTTCTAAGGAAAAGCAACTATTAGCTTGAGAATAGAGGTGGCCAATCTCACCAAAAATTTATGACTCAAGACTATCTATTGTTTTATTAGTGTTCTTAAGATAGTTATCATTTCTTGATCCAGATCTGTGATACAATAATAGTAATAATAGTTATTGTTTTGTTGCATTTATATAATATTTTAAAGGTTGTAAAGTGCTTTTAAAAATCTCACTTTTTCTCACAATAATCTTGGGTTATAGGTGCTGTTATCACTTCCATTTTTATAGATAAGGAAACTGAGGTAAAAAAGAAATTAAGTAATTTCCATAAGGTCCAACATTTAGTAACTGTCTGAGATGGTTTTGAACTCAGGTTTAGGCTCTTGATGTGGGTACAGCTTGTAAGGAAGATGTAGCAAATAATCCAAAGACTATCTGGCTTAGGGAGTGATGTAGTTGGAAATGATATATTTCTTCCCCTAGGACATCCTAACCCAATTTACTGTATATGATCAGTATGCCATGGCTACAGATATTGCTGGCTGTCAAATTACAGCCTGTTGGTCAGTGATATCAGAGTTTCTGAGACTAATGAGCAACAAAAATGAAGTGCTTAAAGTTGATGCAGGTGCAGAACAAAATTGGATGTCTGCTACTTGACCTAGTGACCATTTCAGGCCAAAAAACACACCTCTAGAAGATTCCCTATGAGCTCTGCCCAAAGAATTATGGGTGTTACATCTGCACATAAAGTCAGAACCAGACTACTTCTCAACTTCAACTTTAAGCCATAAAATTAGCATATAAGTGACATGAAGCACCTGGTTTCTCAAACTTTTTCCTATAAATTTGTTTTCTTGCCCCTCGTTCTTTGCTAACTTTTGGAACTTAGTCCACTTTAATTGGCACTACAATTATACTGAATTTTGCCCCTTGACTTTGAAGATAGGTATGAGTCTGAAAATTCTTTTGAGATACCTTGTGACAGTCTGGAAGCCCAACATGTTTGAGGTCTCCCTTTAATCCCAATGCTCTCATTTCTGTAATCTAGCTGCTTATTAATATAGGAAACTGCTCATGAGTAAACCCTATTCTCTCAATCCAAATCCAACAATTATGAAACTTATAATTTAAAGAGTTGTCTGGGTTACTGTGACTTTCTTCATAAGTGACTTTCTCACAGTCTCATGTTAATATATATCATATGTGGGATTTGAGCTAAGGTCATCCTAACTTTGGATCTCTAGCCACTAGAACATACTACCTTTCATTAAAACTTATTTATCTCTTAATGTAAACAAAAATGGTATACATAGAAGGGGGGAGGGTGTCTGAGATCCAAATAAAGAATTGTTATCGTAGTTCAAAGTTTTACTAATGTGAGTGCATGAGCTCTGGAAGTTTTTGAAAATAAATTTGAATAGCATCCATTAATGATGTCTTCTGTGGTTTTCTCTAAAGTTGCAGAGATAAAGATCCATAGCAACTTAGATTGAGTATGCAAAGAGTTAGATGAAAGAAAATATTATCAACTTAGATGTAAAATAGCATCCTGAACATGTTTGTTTAATATGCACAAGGTGGTCCAGCAGCCATTTTTAGATTTTCTACATTTCAATATGGAGCCATCTCATTGAAGTGAGTTATACAAAGAAGATGGCAAAGCTCTGGTCAGATCACGTAACTGAATGAAAGAGGAACTATTACCTTCATTTGGTATTTTAGTTGGTGAAACAGGAAACTCCTCATCTAGGAATAAAGAAACTATTAACTCTCTTCTCACCATTGGACTACAGTAAGAAGATAATAATCTATCAAGCTATCACTGCTTTCTCCCCTTAGGAACTTATCCCCTGAAATCCCTGTTAAGTATGTCCACTTATAAACAGTTTCCAAAATCTAAAAGAAAATTAAGAATATTGTTTATGGAGCTTCATTTGCTACCAATAATAAGTGGAAAGCTATTGATTAAACTTATCAATAAGGCAGTTGTGCTGCCGAAGAAGCTTTTTAGGTTATTAAGTGCTCAACATAAACATCATATAGTTATTTCAGGCTATGTACCTATTTCCTGAAACTGTGTGGAATCTAAAAGTAACCAATTCAACAAAGACTTATTAAGCAGGTTATTAAACTGTATACAGCACCAAGGGACATACAGAACACAGAATCTCAGAGGCAGAAGCAACCTCAGAAGCCATTTAGTCCAACCCAAACCTGACCAACAATCCTTTTTATAACATCCCCATCAAGTGGTAATCAACCTTTTTTTTGAAAGCCTCTAGAAGAGTAGGAAAAAGGAAGGCTTTTATACATCTTGAAATAACATCCCTTTTTTAGACAATTCTCATTTTAAATTTTAGTATTTTTATATCAGTCTTAAATTTGCCCCTCTCCACATCAGTTTTGCCCTAAGATGCCTTCAGAATCATTTCCTCAGCAACTCAAAATTGTCTTGCTTTCAGGACATCTTTGTCTATATTGGACTAGTCAAGCTATTTTTCCTATCTTTGTTTTCTTCTCTGACGTTTTAACTTTCTTAATTGACACTGTTACAGTAGAATCCAAATGAGTTGATGAGTTCTTGGTGGGGGAAAGAGCTCTCTATAAAAATCTTAAAGATCTTTTTTCATTATTTACTTATTCATTTTGTTCAATTTTTTTACTTATTTGGATCTCTCAGGAAAAATAATGGTAATTTGGAAAACATTCAGAGAAAGGTAATCAACATAAGGGGACTTGAATTCTTACCATATAATGATCATTTGAAGGAAATGATGATATTTGGTCAATAGTAAAGGAAGCTAAGGTGGTGCATGATAGCTGTCTTCAGGTATTTAAACTGATTAGACTTTTTATCAGTTTAACTTCAGAGGACAAAATTGAATTCAGTGAGGAGAAAGAACAAAGTAGCAAATTTAGACATGATGCCCATAAAAACAAACAAGACCTTAGAGTTAGTCAACAGAAGAATTCTCCCCATTCTTGAGAAGTACCAGCTTTCTCTCTGTTAAAACTTGTCTAGCAAAAAATTGACTAGTTGCTAGGTGTATCATAGTGTAGATAGGTGTTTTTTTTTTTTAACATGGGTAGAACTAAATGGCTATTGAAGTCCCTCCCAATCTAGAAATCCTATGATTTTGTGACAAGTTTTTTAAAAACTTGTTTCTCTCTATTGCTTGTTACTGTTTTATGAGGTGATGATCTTCTGGATCTTTTCCCAGATGAATTTATAAATATACGTATGTTCTGAGTGGGGTTGCCTTTGTCCACAATTTAGAGAACTGCTGTTTACTTGTCTAATCAGTTTCTAAGCTGTTTGGTCCCTTTTGGCAAATGATTTACCTCTGCTAAACTGCATAAAAATGTTTTGCATTTAGTATCAATGCCGCTTCCTGGATTTTCCATAAGCATCAATAGCTTATTTAAATTGCTCAGGCTTAAATTGTTTAATTTAATGATATACCTTGGTCTCATTTTTTTTATTTGTTCATATGGTTGTGTATTAAATTTAATCTTTGCTCTAAACATTGGTGTTCTGATTGTAGACATATCCATCAATAATGAGTTGTTTCCTATCTAAATAAGATATTCAATTTCATTTGAACCCTCCCCTTCCTTAATTCTAGTGCTTTCTATTTCTTCCCCTATTGTAATGTAATCTCCTTGAAGCCAGGAACTCTCTTTATTTTTGCTTATATATTTTTGTTTAATAAAGACTTAATGAATGCTTAATTGCCCTGATAATCATACTGCTGTCATCAAATTTTGAATTGTTCATATTGTCTCTGCTCCTTTGCCTACTTAAGTGAATTGCATATTTCCTAGAACTCTTGAGTTTAAACCAGCTTTATAATTCCTTAGGGGAATTTCAGGGTATAGGAAAAGAGAGTATGTGCTTAATAGATTTTTTTTAATGTGTTGTTTTATGAAAATGTAATATTTATTTGTTTATTGATTCTATGCCAAAAGTAAAAGCGACTAACTGTATGTTCCCTTTTTATATATTTTTTCTATTTCTTTGATAAATCAACCCCATTGTGCCAAGGTTTCATTATTAGGACTCATTTAATTTTATCTAGTAAAGGAGGATGCAAGGTCTACAAGTGGAAAAGAATGCAAATAATTGGGTAGACCTGCAACAATATATATTCTGAGATTATCAAAGGATTAGAGGAATAATGAGGATTAGAAGGTCAAAGACTCTCTGAGAACCATAGAAAGGTCTATGTTTATCAACCTGTGGGGTGGAAGATCATACTTGCTAGGTAGGAGAAGTTGAGATCAGATGTTCAGCCTTCTGGTTAATAAGATCCTAAAAGTGGTTAGCAACACCACCTACTGGTTTCAAAAAGAATGATATGTTAATTTTATTTGGAAGGCCAATGAATTTCTAAAAGATTCTAACATCTTCCTTGTCTACAACAAATATTGGTATATAAACTATAATTTTATGGTGGTCTTCTTTTTCATCTTAAAACACTGAAATTTAAGATAACCAAATGCTCTATGAAATAATGCTTCTTATTACATTTGTATAGACAATAAACTCCCTCTGAAGAACTTATAAAACATCCTTTCATTTAGATTCAATTGTCTTACAGTTCCAGGTTTCATTTATTATTCTATTCTTCTAGTAGCAGGTCCACTTGTTAGTCATTAGACAAGCATCATAGACTTAGGGGGCAGCTAGGTGGAGCAGTAAATAGCTATTGGGACCTGGAGTCAGGAAGAACTCAGTTCAAATTCTACTTAGCTGTGTAATCTTAGTCGAATCACTTAACCTTTGTTTACCCCAAATTTCCTCAATTTTAAAGTAGGATAATAATGGCACCTGTCTCCCAGGATTGTTGTAATTATGAAAGTACATATTGTTTGTAAAGGGCTTCACATGATGCTTGGCACATAGTACTATATAAATGCTAGATATTATTAGAGGACTGGTAGCTGTCAATGTTTATAAATGGTCTTAAAAGCTGTTTAATTCTTAGCACTTCCTTTTCTACCCTTTTGTCACTGGCAGAAGTAGCAAGAGATTATGCAAGACAGAGAGAAATTTTGTATTTCCTTTGGTTTCATGGATTGTTCTGGCTAAAGAATTCATCCATCTACTGATGATGGGGTCCTCTAAATTTAGTTAGATCTAAGAAAGCAGGCACAGTGCAATTTATGGGACCATACATGTAGTTTTTCCATGGTAGATCTTTTCAGAGTTTGATATCCATAGACATAATGCCTCAAGAATTCCAGAGTTAATCCCATACTGTGATGAGTGTTCAACTCATTCATGACTATCCTTTGGTTTCAATAATTCAATCAATTTAGAATCTGTCAAATATATTATTATGAAGTAGTCCCTCAATATGACTTTTTAAAAATTGTCCTTGACAATTATCACCATCTTCCATTCATTCTCAGCTGTATCATTCCTAACACCACTTTTAAAGAATTGTGCTGTTCATTTAAATTCATTCTTAGTCATTTATCCTTACTTCCATTATACATATGTATGGGTATATGTGAGTATACATACATATCTACACTTGTATATGCATATATACATACACATATGTCTTATAAAAGCTAAGCTGATGAATAAATTCTTAAGCATTCAAACTGATCTTTTGTCAAGTCTTTTTTTTCCCTCTCTTCATCTCATTCAGTTTGACTTTTAATCATTTATTTTTGAGAGTTTCTCATCCCTTTTGAATTGATATCCTCTTTAAAATATTAGATTATTGGATCCTATTTATGCCTTCTTCCAACCCTTTGAAGTACACTCATACAGCCAATACTCTAATTTAATTCTCCATCATTTCTCACATGGAATATTGGTATGCTAATTGGTCCCCTTCCTTAAATTTCTCCCTATTTTAATCCATCCTCCACTCAACTGCCAAAGTGATTTTCCCAAACCACAGATCTCATCATATAAACCGTTTCACACACACACACACACACACACACACACACACAAAAAACTGGATCCGTTACCTCCAGAACCAAATAACTTATTTTTTTTTCTATTTGTCATTTAAAACTCTTTGTAATCTGGCCTTTTACATGCTCTATGATTCAGTTGACCAACATAAAACATTCTATTGTCATCTCAATACATTTGCACTGACTGCTTCCCAAGCTGGAATTGCTCCTCATCCGTACCTTAGTTTTTTAATTTCTTACTTTTTAAAAACTCAGAGCAAATCCCCTTTTCTGCAAGAGTTACTTTCCTGGTTCCCCCAATTTAAGTATATGTTGTCTCCCTCATTAGAGCTCCTTGAGACTAGAAACTGTTTTTACTTTTCTTTGTATTCCCAGTGCTTAGCACAGTCCCTAGAACATAAAAGTCAATAAATGCTTATTTATTGATTGCTATCCTGAAATTAAGTATACATCAGGCTATTTCCAACTTTCCTCTTCTCCATCATGACCCTCATTATCATTTTGAAGGGAGCAACTGAGTTCTTCTTGAGGGTGAGGGTGAGGATACAATTAGAATAGCATTTTCTTATTGTTACTTTGTTTTCTGAGGATTAAATTTTCATCAAGGTAAGACATAAATTTATAGACAAATTGTCTTTTGACAAAGAGAATGTTCTGAAAAAAGTACAGATAGTTCAAGTTCCCCATCATCACAATATCACCTTTCTCTGCTAGTTTTATGGAGTTTTCCAAACTCCTTATCCCCTCCAGGTGGCCTGTAGAATATTTCCAAAACAATGTTATTGGTTTCTCCTTCTGCTGATCTAAACCCAAATGTATTATGCTAGTTTCCCCACTGAATGTCTTCACATGAGTGTATCTTCTTAATACATAGAACTAACTACTCTACCTTATCTGTTTTATCTTTCCTTTGAGCACTTGCCATTGCATTGTGAGGATTGAATGAGTTAACATATAAAATAAAAATATGCAAAATAACATATAAAGGCTAGTTACTTTTGACTTAGATCTATCCTTCAAGTCATATTAAATTATAGATAGGTAAGTAGATAGATAGATAGATGGAAAGATCGATAGATAATATGGGCATCTATGAAATGCTTATAGCCTGCTGAGTACTATAAAGCAAAAGAAAAGCAAAGAGAAAGCCCTGCCCTCAAGGAGCTTACATTCTACATAAAGGTCCCTAGAAGCATTTTCCTAAAAGGAGGTTGGGAAGGAATTGTTATGTGTCATCCCATTACACCTGTACTGTCAAGTTTGCACTCACTGTTTTATTAACCATGCTACATGTATTTTACATAGGTATTTAAGATGGTACATTTTGATACTTTCTTCTTAGATATTGTATCCTGAGAATTTTTGGTCTTTTCTTCTTTTCTTGGTTCCAAGCTTGTCAAATATTTGTGAGCAATTTTTTCCTTTGTATTCCTTTTCCAAGTTAAAGCTCTTCTAATTAGAGACCCAAAATATCAGCTAATGAATAGACAAGACTTCCCTCTCCCTCTCTCTTCTACATGAAATTTGTAGTCAAGTAACAATATAGGACTATTTAAAAATACAAAGCAAATGTTTTAATTTTAAAAAGAAATCAATTTGTTTATTTTTAGTCATTTTTTAGAACAGAGTTGCTATGTAACTTCACATATAAATAAATATGTACTTTAATAACATTACTTTGTAGAGTTTACTCCCATTACTACCTCCCTCAAGTCCAGTACCACTAGAGAAATAGGTATATAGTGTGGACTTTTGATTTTATTGGTAGAAAGAACTTCTGATTCAGTTCAATTTCATTATATAAACATTTATTAAATACTACATGTCACGCAGCATACTGAGCTCTGTAGATACAGAAAAAGAGGCAAAAGACAGTTTCTTCCCTTAGGGATTTTACAATCTAATGATGAGGTCAGAATCTTTTCTATATTTATGGTTCTAGAGAATGACGCTGAGAGACTGAGTACAATACTCTTTGATCCAGCAGTGTCTCTACTGGGCCTGTATCCCAGAGATCATAAAAAAGGGAAAAGAATCCACCTGTGCAAAAATATTTATAGCAGCCCTTTTTGTAGTGGCAAGGAACTGGAAACTGAGTAGATGCATATCATTTCAAGAATGGCTGAATAAGTTATGTTATGGAATATTATTGTTCTATAAGAAATAGTCAATAGGATTATTTCAGAGAGGCCTGGAGAGACTTATATGAACTGATGCTAAGTGAAGTGAGTAGAACCAGGAGATCATTACACACAGCAACAACAAGATTATGTGATGATCAATTCTAATGTACATGGCTCTTTCCAACAGTGAGGTAATTCAGGCCACTTCCAATGGTCTTGTGATGGAGAGAGCCATCTGCACCCAGAGAGAGACTGTGAAGACTAAGTGTGGATCACAACATTGTATTTTCACTCTTTTTGTTGTTGTTTGCTTGCATTTTGTTTTTTTCTCATTTTTCCCCTTTTGATCTGAATTTTCTTGTGCAGTATGATAACTTTGGAAATATATATAGAACAATTGCACATGTTTAACATGTATTGGATTACTTGCCATCTAGGGGAGAAAGTGGAAGAAGAGAGGGGAAAAAAATTTGGAATGCAAGATTTTTTAAGAGTGGATGTTGAAAATTATCTATTCAGAAGTTTTGAAAATAAAAAGAAAAATTTTAAGAAAAAAATAGAGATTGAGCACATAACCAGTAACTTATTAGAGGCAAGATTTTAATCCAGCTTTTCTTGTCTCTGAAATCAGCTCTTAGTCTATTGTGCCACACTGTCTGTCAAGCTCAGTATTATACTATATTTATGTGCTATTATTTATTTACATGCTATAGAGTTAGAAACCTTCAAAAAGATCTAATCCACTGCCCTCATTTTATAGTTGATGAAACTGAGGCCCAAGTAATTTTCCCAAAGTCACAAAACCAATTAGTAGTATATCCAAGGTTCTGAAAACCCCATGTTAATTTTTAACTTTACAAACTCTTTTAATGACTAGAAAATTAAGAAACAGCTAGGCTAAATTTTGTCATACATGTCACATCCTACCTTAAATTTTAGTCTTTTCTTTTTTAAAGAAACTAAATATTTATGGTTCATAACCAGTGGAATATTCTCATTTAAGGAATAGTCAGTTAAATAATAATTTATTGAGTACTGTGTGCCATGCACTATACAAATGTCTGAGAATAGAAAGAAAGACAAAATCCAAACCGAGCTACTTACATCTTGAGTATCAGCCCCAAATATTGTGCATTACCCAATTAAATTCTACTTTATCTTCCATCTTTTCTGGGAACTCTTCCATGATTAAGCCCAAGTGGCTCTGCTCACTCCTTTACTCTGCAATCTCTGAGCACTCAAATATTCAGGTTGTAATATGTTCATTTGAATATAATTTAAAATGGATTCTTAAGTTTGTTTTTCATGGAGGAACATTCTGTATCCTCAACTAAATTATACCTTTTTAAAGGGCAAGGATTTTTTTTTTGTATTTTATTTTCCTACTGTCTAAAACACCAGATATCCAATAAATTTGTACAGACATGACTGAAATTAAAGAGAAATTTTGGGAGAAATAAAAGTTATACTTCCCTTTGCACAGATTCTGATCTTCATCTTACTCTGACATCGCCAGTAAACCTGATAAGTGTCCAATTACCACTTAAAAGTCTTGCCAATTGGGGCAGCTAGGTGGCGCAGTGGTTAGAGCACCAGCCCTGAAGTCAGGAGGACCTGAGTTCAAATCTGGTCTCAGACACTCCCTAGCTGTGTGACCCTGGGCAAGTCACTTAACCCCAATTGCCTCAGCAAAAAAAAAAAAAAAAAAGTCTTGCCAATGTTGTGCTCCATTTTTAATATTTTAGTATAAAAGTAAATTTAGGATTCTTTCCTCCTTTCATCAATAGAGAGGCAGCCTACCTCAATGAAATGACTGAGAGTAACTTCCTTTCTGTAAAATTGACATCACAAAATATACATCATTTGTGGCTTAACTGTCACTAAAATGATATAGTAATTTTTATTATTTTGTGCCACTCCAAATACCTATGGTCCATGATATATGCAATTGGCTAACATCCCAGAGTCTAGGATGCTGTTGGAGTTTCTGAGGCCTAGAGCAAAAGAGGTTATATTAGATTAGAATGCAATATAATGAAGACAACAAAGTGGTTATATGTTATCATTCTCCTCATTCCTTCTATTCCAGGTCATTATTCTACAGTGGAAGAACCTAATTTAGTTATAAATACCTCATAATAGCTAATAATAAAAATTAGCATGATATAATGCCTACTTGTGTGTCAGGAACAAATATTTTTACTTTTTTTAAATTTGATCCTCACAATAGCTTGAGAGGTAAAAACTACTATTATCTCCATTTCACAAAAGAAGAAATTAAGACAAACATATTAAATGACATGTCTAAGGTCATATAGTTAGGAAGTATCTGAGGTGGGATGAGAACTGACTTTTTTTCTGATTCCAGCTTCAGTGTTCTATTCTGCATCACTTAGCTGTCTCTTCCAAGCAATTAAAACACATTAAGAGGGTTTCAGGAATTAACTAGTCTTCCAAAAATTTCTTGGTATCAAAAGGAAAATCCAAAGAAAGATTCAGTGAATGAATCCTTAACTTAAACAAGCTAACTACCATTTCTTTCATCCCATTTGGGTCAATGGCATTCAAAATGTTGTCTTGGTCTGGAGAGATATGCAATGACTGTGAAGGTTTCTTCTAGGCTAAAAGTTTCATCACTTTCACTGAAAATAAGTCAATGGTAAATTATATAGTTATCATTTATAGGATAATATAAGATATACTCTCTCTTCTCTGCCCTTCATTTACTCCCTCCCCCCATCCATGGGAGTGTAGTTACATAGCTAAAAAAAAAAAGGTTCTGGAATTCAGGATGAACTATCTGGGTCAGATAGGGAATGTAACTACCAGTGGGTATAAGCAGGACTTTGCCTATGTGCAGACCCAGACTATGTGGCACTAGCATTTTCCCAGCCTTTCTTTTTTTGTACCTCAGACCCGCTTTCTCTCTAGGGATATAAATAACAGTAACTTTACATATATAAATTTTTTTTTGATTTTGTCCCCATGCCATTGAGATTTTCATCTCCTCACCTTCATGTGACACAAAAGAATTGCTCTCTCGGGGCAGCTAGGTGGTGCTGTGGATAGAGCACCAGCCCTGAAGTCAGGAGGACCTGAGTTCAAATCTGATCTCAGACATGTAACAGCTGTGTGACCCTGGGCAAGTCACTTAACCCCAATTGCCTAAGCAAAAAAAAAAAAAAAGAATTGCTGTCTCACATAGATGGAAGTACCATTTGACTAAGGCTGAATCCAAATTTAACAAAGTACAGATTAGAAGACCATAGTAATAGGCCCACTCTGGGCAGAGCCTGAAATCTCAGTTCCCAGAAAAATGAAACTCATGGTGTCTTTTTAAAAACTCCTGGGTAACAGTAACATTTTACTCCTAACAAAGTCTAATATCCCCATGTCCCACCTAGTTTGTTTTTTAGGTGTACTTGAATGCTTTGTTAGGAAGGCACTTCCCAGCATCATACTTTAAAAGCTTCATGTGGAAAAAAGAGGAACTTTTTCTCACAACCTGGGAAAAGTTCTCCTATCAGATGCTTTAACAGACTTGTGACCAAATGGTCCAAGGTCAGGTACCATCTCAGGTATCTTTTCTGGCAGGTTTCTGAGTGTGTCTCTGATATCTCCAACATCACATGTTTTTGCCTTGATGAGGGGGAAGGGATGGAAAACAGTCCTGTAATCAAATATAAAAGAGGAACCACGACCACTTCACTCATGCTTCAATCCCAGTTCTAATTTGGACACACACACACACACACACACACACACACACACACACCACTATCTGTACACACAAATCTGCCCCAGGTTGCAAATTCTTGCATCTCTGGTGTCTTGATTCTATTTTCAAATGTCCTCCCTTATAGTGCAATATTAAAATGACCTTAAGCAGCTGATTTTATATAAAGTGCTCTTGATAATTTTCTTCCATATTTTCTGATTTTCTTTGGTAACTGAAAATTGAAGATACAGGAGAGAAAAAAAAGGTCATGTGAAGATTAAATATACATAGAACTAAACACAAGCAAGACAGAAAATACATGATAAGAAATCTAGGACAGGGAAAAAGAAAATATGGGAAGAGTTGTTCAAGTGAAGGTCAGGTTAAGCTTCATGGATGAGCCTTGAACAGCATTTTAATGAAGGATATCTGTGAGCTATTTAAGATGTTAACCTCTGAGTTTGGCTGTAACCAATAGAGAGAAATCAATTCTATCACCTTCTTCCTCCATCTTTTTGACAATGTCTGCTTTATCTTTTCTGTTGCCAAGAAATCTCTATCTATTGCTAAAAGAAAGAAAAGAAGCACATTTAGCTAGGGAAGGTATAAAGTACAATCCAGACAAGAAGAAAAAAGGCACATGTGCTTAAAAATTATAACAATTTACATTTGCATAGTACTTTTAAAGTTTATAAATCACTTTGTATGCATTAGCTCATTTTATATCTCATTATCTTCACAAAAACCCTGTGATGCTACCAGTAATATGACACACAAAGATTAAATAATCTGTTTTTATAGAATCATAGATTTAGAGCCAGAAAGGATTCTATAAGGCATTTAATCCATCCCTCTCATTTATCAAGTGAAGAAACTGAGAGATCTGGAGAGGTTAAGTGGATTACAAAAGGACACACAACCAGTAGATGATGAAGTCAAGATTCAAAGCCAGCTTATCTCCTTATTCCAAGTCCAGTTTAAGACACCACCCCTTTCTCCATCTGATGAATTCATTAACAGTGTGTTCATGATAATTTTGATTACTGAAATTAAAGTTTTCATACAATGTAGCCAAAATTAAAGGAAAACAGGGAATTGGGGGGTTGAGGGGAGGGGAGTGGTAAGGGAAAAAAAATTTACAGCAAGTTTCTCTGGTAAAAGTCTGATTTCTCAAACATTTAGGGATTGGAGTCATATTTATAAAATTGAGAACTTCAGTTGATAAATGGTAAAAGGACATGAACAGGCAGTTTTCAAAAGAAGAAATCAAAGTTTTCAATCCTCACATTAAAAAAAGTGCTCTAAGTCACTATTGATTAGAGAAATGCATATTAAAACCACTCTGCTGTACCTCTTCACACCAATCACATTGCAGTAAAGAAGAGAGAGAAGAGAAAGGGAGGGTAGAAAGGAAGAAGGAAAAGTGAGAGGGCCAGAAACCTACCCAGACATTTCAGAAGTTGCTTAAAGGAAGCATTCTTAAAATGCTTTTAGGTTAGAGTGTCTTTGTTAGATTTGCTAATATGGTACCCTGATTTTGACAGCATTTGTAGTCTTTTTTTTTTAGACATTTTGAAACTTTTTGGCAGAATTTCTGCCATCAGTATTGCAAATGAGTCAATGTAGGGTTAATACCTTGATAAAGAAACAAATAGATAAGAAATAAAAATAGCTGCATAATAAAGTGGTGTATTTTGACTGGCAGAGATGGGAACTAGAAAGGGAAAAAAAAGATACAAACAGCTTTGTAATATGCAGATTCTTCCAAAAATGCTTATTGATTGGACTAGGTATTTGATTTTGGAAACCTTCCTTCCTTACACCTTTGAAATGTACTTGTATCTAGGGTGGCATTTCAATGTTTAAATAGAGGGGGATTTGTGCCTGCAGAAAATTCTTTATACAAATAAATTATTAGGACTTTTTTCTGGACTTTTTTTTGTTTTGCAAAATATTGAATCTTTTATGTTAGTCCCCAAATCACAAAAAAAGTACAGAAATTGATGAATAATGTAAGAGGCATATAAAGTCACATATAGTAGATGAACTTTTTTTCTCCTTAACCTTAAAAAATATTTGCTTGACCATTGTATATCAATCAAGATCTGTAAAAAAGAAAAGCCATTAATCTCTCCATTTCTATTCCCTATGGTCTTTCAAATCTCTTTCAATTTGGACCTTTCCTAGAGTGTATGTATGAAACTCTAGGCAGAGCCAGGATATATGAATTACTTTTAAAATGTACTTGTTCTGAGTCTCATCCCAGAAGGTCATTCCTTCATCCTCCAGTAATACCAGTCTCCTCTCACCTTCCCACCCAACTCTCATCAGTTCACTTACACTTAAAAAGCCAACGAGTATTTCTATTTGTTTCTTCTGATTCCAAAAAAAGATCAGAATTACTAAAGAACCTTTGAAATGTGATGAGAATAAAATTGTAAGACCATTTTCTCATTCCATTCCTGAGTAGCCACAGAATTTTTAAAAGTGACTTAGAGGTGCATAGTCCAATAGCCAATATGTGCCTGAAAAAACACATCAGACTAACACATTCAGATGTCCTAAGACTTTTAGTCCTGTCACCCTAAATTGCCTTTTTGTTGCCTCTTGAGTAGGGACTATTCCAAGTTGGAGCATGTCACCCAGGGCCAAAATGTCTCTGGTTGCTATTCTCAAGTGTTCAAAAGTTACTTTTGTATTAATTGAACAAAATGTTAGAATTGTCCACAGATATATCATAGGTTTGGTGGAAACTTTAGAAATTTCCCTGTGAGGATTTTTTTTCCTTTAAGGAGAGAATTTTCCCCCTCCATTTGACCAAGTGAACATCATATAGAAAGGTGATCCTGATGGAAATTTAAATGCTTTCTTTTAGACTAGGTGATTTTAAAAGGGTTATAAACATCAGAAGAAAGTGCCTGAATGTTCTTGTGCAGTAAGATAACTGTATAGATATGTATACATGTATTGTATTTGTCATATAATTTATCCTATCTAGCATGTATTAGATTACCTGTCATCTAGGGGTGGGGGGTGGGGGGAAGGAAAGGAAAAGCTTGGGAAAAAAAAAGTTTTTTTGCAAAGGTCAATGTTGAAAGGTCACTCATATGTTTTGTAAATAAAAAGCTTTATAAAAAAAAAAAGAAAAGAAAAAAAAAGAAAGTGCCTGAATGTTGTTTAGCACTTTCTTTTGGCAATAGGCTAGTAGGTAAAAAGAGGAAAGCTGTAACAAGCCCTTTAGATGCGCCAATAATGAGAAAATGTTGAAACTGAGAAGTATCATCTCCAACTCATATTTAACACTGTGATCCATTTCTCTAAAACTCAATAACCACAGTGTTGAAAGCCGTTGTTTTCATGACGCTGACTAATATATTTGTAGACTCCTGCTGAGCCATATGATGTGTGTAGCCGGTTTCTTTTCCATGGCATCTTAATGGCTTGTAAATTATACAGTGTAGATCAGTGCAGTGACACATTTCTAACAGTTGTTGAGCTGCCTTTGGAGTTTCCCCCCTACTCCCTCTCACATACTAACCCAGTAACATTTTTATATAAATGATCGTAGCATAGCAGCAGCTATGTGGTTTTTATAGCAGTTGCTATCTGAAGGTCATTTCAGTGAGCATATCAAGAAGGGTGAGACATAGCTCTAGTCCTGGAAGCTTTTCTAGTCTAGTGGGGAAGAAGGGACATATAAATTAAAAGATTTTTAATAAAACTATAGCTATTCAAAATGTCAAGGATGGTATGGACATTCAAGGCCACTGGAACTCAGAGTGATCCATAAATCAATGAGGCATTTATTAGGCACCTATTAGATTCCTGCTATTATACTGTTAGGGATTATAAAAGAGAATATAAAGACCCTCAAGAAGTCTAGGCAAGGGAGACAACAGCATGCTTAGGTAAAAATACATGACACAAATTAACTTTTCTAGGAAGATTCTGGAAGTTGAGAAGAATGGAAAAGGTTTCCTGTAGAAAATGATTTTTGATTTGAGCCTTGAAGGAAAATGGGGATTTTAAGAAAGTTGTAAGAACAGAGAATAGAATATATTCCAGATATGGAGGACAGTCAGTGGAATAGTAACACAAAGGTTGAAGTTGTAGTGATATGTATGAGGGATAATTATGTCAGTTTGATTGGATTGTTGTATATATGAAAGGGAGTAATGTATAATAGTTAGAAAAGTAAATTGGGTCCAAATTATAATAATTTTTATTAAAGCTTTTTATTTGTATAACATATGTATGGGTAGTTCCCCAGCATTGATCTTTACAAAGCTTTCCATTACAAATTTTACCCCCAGTCCCCACCTCTCCCCGAGATGGCAGGAAGTCCACTACATGTTAATAATGTTGAAATACTTGACAAATTGTGCAAGAAAAATCCTATCTACAAGAAAAAAAAGAGAATCAGAGAAAAGAAACACAATGCAAGCAAATATCAATAGAGATCATGAAAATGTTACGTTGTGGTCCATATTTCATATCCCTCTCACTGGGTGTATATGGTTTTCTTCAGTGAACAATTGGAAATGGTTTGAGACAATTCTTTGTTGCAGAGAGCCATGTCCTTCAGAACTGATCATCATGTAATACTGTTGTTGCTGTGTATGATGATCTCCTGGTTCTGCTCATTTCACTCAGCATCAGTTCATGCAAGTCTCTCCAGGCCTCTCTGAAATCGTCCTGCTGGTCGTTTCTTACAGAACAATAATATTCCATAACATTCATATACCATAATTTATTCAGCCACTCTCCAATTGATGGGCATCCCTTCAGTTTCCAGTTTCTAGCCACTACCAAAAGGGCTGCCACAAACATTCTTGCACATGTGGGTCCCTTTCCCTCTTCTAAGATCTCTTTGAGATATAGGCCCAGTAGAAACACTGCTGGGTCAAAGGGTATGCACAGTTTGATAACTTTTTGAGCATAGCTCCAAATTGCTCTCCAGAATGGTTGGATCTGTTCACAGTTCCATCAACAATGTATTAGTGTCCCAGTTTTCCCACATCCCCTCCAACATTCATCGTTATCTTTTCCTGTCATTTTAGCCAATCTGACAGGTGTGTAGTGGTATCTCAGAGTTGTCTTAATTTGCATTTCTCTGATCAATAGTGATTTGGAGCAACTTTTCATATGATTAGAGATGGTTTTAATTTCATCATCTGAAAACTGTCTGTTCATATCCCTTGACCACTTATCTATTGAAGAGTGGCTTGAATTCTTATATATATGAGACAATTCTCTATATATTTTAGAAATGAGGCCTTTATCAGAATTTTTGAATGTAAAGATGATTTCCCAATTTGGTGCTTCCCTCCTAATCTTGTCTGCATTAGTTTTATTTGTACAGAAACTTTTTAACTGAATATAATCAAAATTATCCATCTGGTGTTCAATTAGGAGTTGCAGATCTTCTTTGGACATAAATTTATTCCATCTCCACAGGTCTGAGAGGTAAACTATATTATGTTCCTCTAACTTGCTTACAAAGTCACTCTTTATATCTAGATCCTGAACCCATTTAGATCTTATCTTGGTATGTGGTGTTAGGTATGGGTCAAGCCCTAATTTCTTCCACACTAGTTTCTAATTTTCCCAGCAGTTTTTGCCGAATAGTGAGTATTTATCCCAAAAACTGGGGTCTTTGGGTTTATCGAATACTAGATTGTTAAGGTTATTGCCTAGATTGTCCTGATAACCTATCCTGTGCCACTGATCGACTGCTCTATTTCTTAGCCAGTACCAAACGGTTTTGAGGACCGCTGCTTTATAATATAATTTTAGATCTGGTACAGCAAGGCCACCTTCATCTGCCTTTTTTTTCATTAATCCCCTTGAAATCCTTGACCTTTTGTTCTTCCAAATGAACTTTGCTACTATTTTTTCTAGATCTGTAAAATAATTTCTTGGGAGTTTGATTGGTATGGCACTAAATAGATTAGTTTGGGTAGTATTGTCATTTTTATTATATTCGCTCTGCCTACCCATAAGCACTTAATATTTTTCCAATTGATTAGGTCTGATTTTATTTGTGTGGAAAGTGTTTTGTAGTTTAGTTCATATAGTTTCTGACTTTTCCTTGGCAGATAGATTCCCAAATATTTTATCCTATCATCAGTTATTTGGAATGGAATTTCTTTTTGTATCTCTTGCTGCTGAGCTTTGTTGGTAATATATAAAAATGCTAATGATTTATGTGGATTAATTTTTAATCCTGCTACTTTGCTAAAGTTGTGAATTGTTTCTAGTAGTTTTTTAGTTGAGTCTCTAGGGTTCTCTAAGTATACCATCATGTCATCTGCAAAGAGTGATAATTTGGTTTCTTCATTACCTACTCTGATTCCTTTTATCTCTTTTTCTTCTCTTATTGCTAAAGCTAACATTTCTAATACAATATTAAATAGCAATGGTGACAGTGGGCAGCCTTGTTTCACTCCTGATCTTATTGGGAATGGTTTTAGTTTGTCTCCATTACATATGATGCTTGCTGATGGTTTTAAATAGATGCTACTGATCATTTTAAGGAAAAGCTCATTTATTCCTATACTCTCTAGTGTTTTTAATAGGAAAGGGTGTTGGATTTTATCAAATGCTTTTTCAGCATCTATTGAGATAATCATATGGTTTTTGTTACTTTGGTTATTAATATAATTAATTATGCTGATAGTTTTCCTAATATTGAACCAGCCCTGCATCCCTGGTATAAATCCTACTTGGTCATAGTGTACTATCCTAGGGATGACTTTCTGTAATCTCATTGCTAATATCTTATTTAAAATTTTTGCATCAATATTCATTAGGGAAATTGGTCTATAATTTTCTTTCTCTGTTTTCACCCTACCTGGTTTAGCTATCAGCACCATATAGGTCTCATAGAAGGAATTTGGCAGTATACCTTCTGTCCCTATTTTCTCAAATAGTTTGTATAGTATTGGAATTAATTGTTCTTTGAATGTTTGGTAGAATTCACATGTAAATCCATCTGGCCCTGGAGATTTTTTCTTAGGGAGTTGGTTAATAGCTTGTTCTATTTCTTTTTCTAATATGGGGCTGTTTAAATAATTTATATCCTCTTCTTTTAACTTGGGCAATCTATACTTTTGTAGATATTCCTCCATTTCATTTAGATTATCAAACTTACTGGCATAAAGTTGGGCAAAGTAACTCCTAATTTTTACTCTAATTTCCTCTTCATTAGAGGAAAGTTCTCCCTTATCATTCTTGAGACTAAAAATTTGATTTTCCTCTTTCCTTTTTCTTATCAAATTAACTAAGGGCTTATCTATTTTGTTGGTTTTTTCATAGAACCAACTCTTAGTTTTATTTATTAATTCAATAGTTTTCTTATTTTCAATTTTATTAATTTCTCCTTTTATTTTTAGAATTTCCAATTTGGTATTTAATTGAGGGTTTTTAATTTGTTCTTTTTCTAGTTTTTTCCATAATAAACCCAATTCGTTGATGTTTTCTTTCTCTATTTTATGCAAGTAAGCATCTAAAGATATAAAATTGCCCCTTATAACCGCTTTGGCCGTATCCCACAAATTTTGGTATGTTGTCTCCTTATTGTCATTCTCCTGGATGAAATTATTGATTGTGTCTATGATTTGCTCTTTCACCCATTCATTCTTCAGGATTAGATTATTTAATTTCCAATTAACTTTTGGTTTATTTTCTCCTGGCCTTATATTGCATGTGATTTTTATTACATCATGATCTGAAAAAGATGCATTTACTATTTCTGCCTTTCTGCATTTGATTTTGAGGTTTTTACGCCCTAACACATGGTCAATTTTTGTATAGGTTCCATGGACTGCTGAGAAAAAAGTAAATTCCCTACTGTCTCCATTCAATTTTCTCCATAGATCTATCATACCTAACTTTTCTAACAATTGGTTTATCTCCCTAGTTTCTTTCTTGTTTATTTTGTGGTTTGATTTATCTAATTCTGAGAGAGCAAGGTTGAGATCCCCCACTAGTATAGTTTGACTGTCTATTTCTTCTTGCATGTCTCTTAATTTCTCCCCTAGGAATTTGGATGCTTTTGTACTTGGTGCATATATATTTAGTATTGATATTGCTACATTATCTATGGTACCCTTTAATAAAATATAGTTTCCTTCCTTATCTCTTTTGATTAGATCTATCTTGGCTTTTACTTGATCTGAGATAAGGATTGCTACCCCTGCTTTTTTTTGTTCACCTGAAGCATAATAGGTCCTGCTCCAGCCTTTTACCTTCATCCTATATGTGTCACTATGTTTTAGATGTGTTTCTTGTAGACAACATATTGTGGGATTCTGGTTTTTAATCCAGTCTGATATCCGCTTCCGCTTTATGGGAGAGTTCATCCCATTCACATTCACAGTTAGAATAACTAATTCTTTATTTCCTGCCATCTTATTTACCCAAGT
>JAJPUD010003735.1:135684-173616 GCA_023553655.1 Myrmecobius fasciatus
CTAGGACTAAGGATGAATTACTCCTTAAACAAGGCAAGTCTGCCAGAACACCTGCCCCCAATCAGGGCAGAGTGTACGGAGTGCCTCAGATAAACTCCAGGTGTTTGGAGTTTGGAGTTTGGAGTTTTTTGCCAGGATGAGCTGAGCTGAGCTGAGTCCCACCCTCACTTCCGGCCTACACCAGAGTTCTCTGACATCGGAGTCCTCTGTTTATCCCTCTGTCCGAGCTAGACAAACCTGATGTGAAGTTTTCCAGAGATATCTGCAAGAGGTATCCAAATATTTCCTGATTCGTTGACTTGAAGATCAGTTCAGAGGCTTATTTTATTATTGATTTGAGAGAAAGTCGGAGGAGGACGCAGAGTCACCTTTTCACTCCGCCATCTTGGCTCCACCTATAATAATTTTTTAAAGCTAAAAAGAGGTATTTACATTTGATTCTACAGTTGGAGAGTGAGACTCAGACTTGTCAGATGTGTTGATGTGACATCCTTTAAGAAAACCACTTTTGACTTACATGAATTAGTACTGAATGAAACAAGCAGAATCAGGAAATATATTGTACACAGTAATGGCAAGATTGTATAATGATCAACTATGATAAATTAAACTCTTCTCAGCAATACACTTGGCATAGAAAATGCCATCTTCATCCAGAGAAAGAATTAAGGAGACTGAGTAAATCATACTGTTTTCATCTTTTTTTAATGTTTCTTTTCTTTCTCCTGATTTTCTCTCAAGTTGACTCTTGAAAATATGTAAAAAATGAATGTACATATATAATCTAAAAATTAATTGCTTAAAATAAAATCACTTTGATAGTTGTGTGTGGAGGGTGATCACCAAGAAATGGCATTTTTAAGGAGTGTTTCCTGGATCTAGAATCTGAAATAAGGATAAGACATAGTCAAGTAAAGTAGAAGAGGGTGATTTGATACATACAGAACAATGTGATCAAAGGTGGATTGTTCAAGGCATATTCAAAGTAAGACAGACTGACCATTCTGACTGGAGTAAAGGTTTAATGTATTGGGAGAGCTCTGAGGTCTTTGAATACCAGACAGAGAAATTTATGTCATTGTCTAAGTACTTATTGAAGATTTTTTGACTATTACTAAGCATGGCACAGTACAAAGAATGCTGATTTGAAGTCAGAGGTTCTGAAATGAATTCCTATCTCTGTCTTACTATATGTCTGACCTTGGAGAAGACATTTAATCTAAGCATAATTTTCTTAATGTGTAAAATAGAGATGTTGAAATAAGAGAACTCTAAAGTTCCTTCTAACGCTATCTCTGTGATTCTGTGAAAAATATGATAGCAACATATAGGATATATTTAATTAAATTTTTGGAAAGCTGATTGTTAAAATTTGCCAACAATACATCCCTGGTCCTAAGCTAGGATGTCCAAAAGTTTTGATGATCTATGTGAGTGGTTCTGCTTTTGGTTTCCTTGGATCCCAAACAATGGAGCCAGGCTTTATAAATGTAGAGGATTGCTGGATGAATCACCACATCTAATCTCAGTTGATGAGATGATAGTTCATTAAGTTCATTATAACTATAATTACTTAGTAGTAGTTTAGGCCTTAGAGGGATTTCTTAAATTTGTATTCTTCAGGCTTCTTGCCCTGGAATACTTAACAACCTAGGATCTTAGGGAGCTATAATGAAGGGAGAAAAGAATGCTGTTTGCTATAGTCAGAGTTATGGCTGGGGCAATGTAACACCACCAACCATCTGATTCACCCTGAAAGTTCTTTTAGAAGAAAAAAGGCTGTTCTCACTTAAAGTCTCTTTGTTTCCCTTACCTCCTCTTGGATTCTTCTACTATTCAGGAGTAGAAGAAAGTCTAACATTGCTTGATTGGCAATGTAATCATTTTATGCACACACACAAACACACACATGCACACACTCCTCTCATTTATATTTTACTTTGGAAAGTATTTGTTGAACTTGTATTAAAATATGAATTTTGGCTTTCTGGGAATTCACAATACACCAATAAATCTGTGACCTTATCAAAGAAGGAACTCTAGTGATGAATGAATGAATGAATGAATGAAAAAAGTATTTTAAAAGCATTATACTGTACTAAATATAAAATAGAAAAGACAGTCTTTGCTCTCAAAAAGGCAACTGTCAGGCAGTCAATAAATATTTATTATGTGTCTACACAATGAATACAGTATTAGTCATCTTCCTGAGTTTAAATCTAGTTTCAGACACTTATGAGTTCTGTGACTCTGGGCAATCACTTAATACTTTTGCCTCAGTTTCCTCATTGGTAAAAACGAGTTGGAGGAAGAAATGGCAAATCATCCTAATATCTTGGCCAAGAAAACCCTAAATGAGGTCATAGACAGTCAAATATGACTGAAAAATTACTGGACAACACATTGGGCTGGAAGCATTGCATTTCCCAAGGTTCTTGGGTTCAGTGTCTTAGAATATCTCCATAAGATTCTGAGGGGAGATGGTTAAAGTGATAGTAATGCTGGTCTGACTTGCCTGATACAAGCTGACTCCCGTCTCTCCTTTAGGGTTTCTTGCTGCTGAAATTTGCCTGCCCTGTTAGGTAGCATATGATAGGGATGGCGGGCCCCTTTTTCACACTAGTTACTTCCCCAGATAAAGGCTGTGAAGGCTGGATTGAAAACAAGATTGATTATCTAGGGTATGCTGCCATTTCAAGGGTTCTTGATACAGATAACCACCAGTCTTTCCTGTCTGTTTTCTACCATAAATAAGGTTTTTATCATCTCTTATTATTGCATCAATACCAGTGGAACATATAAACTAGGGTTATTTATTCTTTGTTGTACTGTATGATGAATCATCATGTTTTGCAGTAATGATTTGATGATGGCATCTTTTCTCACACTTCTAATTGCTTATAGTCTGCTGGCTCATGCCTAGTATGTACTTGTCCATTGCTCTATGGGTGATTCTCCACTTCATTTTTTCAGAAATTATATTATTACATGACTTGTGGCAATGTAATACCATTAAAAGAATATTAGTATTTAAGTGATAGACAGTGCCTACAATATAAATAGAAAGAACAGCAACCAAAAGTTGAAGCTGAGCACTAGCATGATAGTCAAGCTTCTCCCTGTAGGAGAGATGTGACTGTATCTTCCTCCCTTATTTGCAGAGATGAGGAGATATGGATTTGGAATATTAAATATGCTGTCAGATATAGTTATTAGGCTGATTAGCTCTTATGGATTTTTATTCCCTTATTGTTTTTCTTAAAATTCATAATTTTATTGAAAAAAGTGATCTAAAGCACAGATGTGCTACCTTCCTGTTCTATAAACACAAATAACTCCCTATTATCTCCAAAACCAAACATAAAATCTTGTTTGGGTTTTAAAGTTATTCATTACTTTACCCTTCCTAACTTTCCCGTCTTCTTATACTTTCTTCCACGCTCTATGATCTTGTGACACTAGTCTCTTTCCTGTTCCTCATGCAAGATATTCCATCTCCCAGCTCAATACCATTTCACTGACTGTCCCCCATAACTGGAATTCTCAGTTATACCTTCTGGCTTCCTTAGAATCCTTCAAATCTTAGCTAAAATCTTTTCATCTATAGGTAATCTTTCCTAGTTCCCTTAATGCTGGGATTTATCCTCTCCAGTAATCTCCAGGTTACCCTATTTATATTGTATTTGTGCATAGTTGCTTGCATGTTGTCTCTCCTATTAATATGTAAGTCCCTCGAGGGCAGGGACTGTTTTTACCTTCCTTTGTAGTCCCAGAGCTTAGCATTGTACTCTTCACATAATCAATGCTTAATAAATGTTGTTGACTGTTCCATGTATAAATTATACTCAAGAAGAAACAGAAAAGAACTCACCATAGACAGCCTTTATGGAGAGAAATAAGGGCAGACCTCAGATCCTGAGGTTTCTAAAGGTAAAGCAACTTCAGAGGAAGACACAAACGGAGACATGAGCTGGTTCCCATTTCACAAGGCTTTCCTGGAAGACTGCATAAAGAATCTCAAAAGACAGAAGAAAAATAGGGAAACATTGCAAGAAGGATATAATGTCTTACAAAAGAGATATGAAAAAGACACCAATTCACTGAAAAACAAAAATGGTAAAATGGAAAAAGACACCAATTTACTGAAAAATAAAACTGGTGAAATGGAAAAAGACAACTCACTGAAATAAATTATACTCTTTGTAGAGAGTGTATGCTGTGAGTCATAGTTATTGATAGTCTCTTGGTCATCCTTTTTTCCCAATAAAAATGTTCTAGATTTTTTCTAAACCTATATATTCATTTCCTTTAGCTACCTTTAGAATTGATTCCCTAATACCCTCAAAACTGAATCACTTTCATGGACCTTCTACATATAAATGGTCTGGCTTAGTTCCTTTTATTGTCTCTGCTTCAGTTTCATTTCTCCTTCCTCAAAAAACACACCCAGGACTGGGATATTAGAGTTCAAATGTGATGGGTCCCCAATGTTTGATGGGTTTTTTAAAAAATGTAATAAAAATCTTTACAAGCCATTTCTGTTTTTATTTGTTTGTTGCCCTCCTTCCTATTTCATCCTTAAATGCTCCCAGGATGGCTTCCTTAATTGAGTCAATTTTTGAAATTTATTTTTCTTTCTTCTTCTTGATGTTTTATAAAGCAATAATGTCCATAATTTTCCACTATTCTTCTCAATAAAATGTTTCAAGAGGGTTTATATTCTAAACCAGTGGTGCCCTATCCTGTCATATATCCTTGCTTGGCAAGGAAATTAAATATTTGCTATCTAGAATAATAGTGAATAGAATTCTAGATCTTGCAGTCAGGATAATCTAGATTTTAATCCAACTTTATACACATATCAGCAATGAGATCCTAGGGAGGTTATTTTGTCTCCCTAAAGCTCTATTTCACCATATGTAAAATGAGAATGATGCTATGGTGCCCAGGGTTACTATGAGTTTCAATGAGTATATAGCATTTTGAAGATCTTAACAAATAATATGAAAATCATCATCATAATTTTAGGCTATTTTTGTCTAATGACAATTTACATTGGTAAAATTTCTTTATTTTTTTATTAAAGCTTTTTATTTGCAAAATATATGCATAGGTAATTTTTCAACATTGACCCTTACAAAGCTTTCTGTTACCAATTTTTCCTCCTATCCCCCCCTCCCCTAGATGGCAGGACGTCTAATAAATGTTAATTATGTTAAAATACTTGACAAATCCAATATGTGTATACATATCTTGCTGTGCAAGAAAAGTCGGATCTACAAGAAAAAAAAAACTGAGAAGGGAAACATAATGCAAGCAAACATCAATATTTTGTCGTGGTCCACATTTCATATCCCTCTCTCTGGGTGTATATGGCTTTCTTCACTGAACAATTGGAACTGTTTTGAAACATTTCATTGTTGAAGAGAACCATGAACTTCAGAATTGATCATCATATACTCTTGTTGCCGTGTATAATGATCTCCTGGTTCTGCTCATTTCACTCAGCATCAGGTCATGCAAGTCTCTCCAGGCCTCTCTGAAATCATCCTGAGAGTCGTTTCTTACAGAACAATAATATTCCATAACATTCATATACCATAATTTATTCAGTCATTCTCCAATTGATGGGCATCCATTCAGTTTCCAGTTTCTTGCCCCTACAAAAAGGACTGCCATAAACATTCTTGCACACGTGAGTCCCTTTCCTTCCTTTAAGATATCTTTGGGATATAAGCCCAGTAGAAACACTGCTGGGTCAAAGGGTATGCACAGTTTGATAACTTTTTGATCATAGCTCCAAATTGCTCTCCAGAATGGTTGGATCCGTTCACAGTTCCACCAACAATGTATTAATTAGTGTCTCAGTTTTCCCACATCCCCGCCAACATTCATCATTATCTTTCCCTATCATTTTAGCCAATTTGACAGGTAGCACTTAAAAATATAAAACAATTCTGTCATTGATTTCTACAAAAGAAATACAGAAAAATGGGATCAATGTTCTATTCAGCTGCTTTTAGACATGAGCATCTCTTGCATTGCCACTGAACTGATTGGAATTAACCAGAACCTCAGCCATTGTTCTTGGTTCTCCTAGAAAATTATTTGTATCATTGAAATTAAATAACTTTGATATTAGTATTTTTAAAACATAGTTTGCAAAGCAGAGTTGTGGAAGTTCTATGTATCTTGTTCTTTAGTAATAGCTTGTAAAAATGTATTTAAATTTAGGGTACCACAAAACTTTTGGCAATTGAAATTCAATTTAATATTTTTGTTTCATTTTTTTCTGTCTGAAAAGCAGGCTGTTTTATTTTCATTTTTTATATCCATGGCTTCTAACAAAGTAACTGGCACAAATGCTTAACAAATGTTTGAATTAAATCAAGTTACTTGAACAGTAAGACTAGATGATGATCAATTCTGAAGGACATGGTTCTCTTCAACAATGGGATATTTCAAAACCAGTTCCAGTTGTTCAGTGATGAAGAAAGCCATATAACCGAGGGAGAGGCCTGTGGGATCTGAGTCTGGACCACAACATAGCATTTTCACACTCTCTATTGATGTTTGCTTGCATTATGTTTTCCTCCTCAGGTTCTTTTTTTTCCCTGTAGATCTGATTTTTCTTGTACAGCAAGATAACTGTATAAATATGTATATACATATTCAATCTGTCAAATATTTTAACATAATTAACATGTATTAGACTTCCTGCCATCTAGGGGAGTGGTGGGGAGTAAGAGGGAAAAATTTGTAACAGAAAGCTTTGCAAGGGTCAGTGTTGAAAAATTACCTGTGCATATGTTTTGCAAATAAAAAGCTTTTAAAAAAAATAAATCAAGTTGCCTATTTGTGTGATTTTGAGTTGTTCCTATGAGAATTTTCTCTCTGGCAAACAATGGAGCTTAATATACAGATTATTATTGTATAGATATTATAAATACCTTTTTTCTTTTAGAAAAAAATATTGTTTGCAAAATATTATTCTCCATAAATCGTGCTTGGTAAGAAATAGTTTGAGATGAATAATTGCCTCTGTAAAAAATACACATCACCAGTAGTCATATATACTGTATTACAATTAGGACCATACAGTTAAAACCAATTAGGACGAAAATAGAACGTTACAAAAAGTACCTGGATTTTATTTTGCTCACACATATAAATTATAGCTGTGACATCTCCTTCTTACACTCTCATACACATACACATCTACCTCCCCCCCCCATTTGGGGGAGGATTTTTTGGGGAGGTGGGGGAACAACTATGATTTCATCTTCATTGCAGCAAACTCCTCACATGAAAAAAGATAAGGAAAGCCTCTCCAGGGACAGATCATCAACTCCCTATAACTTATGGCCTTAAAGAGATGCCTAGAGACACTAAAAGGCTCAATGATACCCAAGATCAATCACACAGTATGTGTCAGCAGCAAGATTTGAACTCCTGGTCTTCCTCATTTCAAGGGTAGCTTTTTATCCACTAGGCCTGCCTTGTTTTTTTTTCAATGTGCACATTAAAGTACTCCAGTAGTCTTTAGGGGTTTAAACTCAGCTCCTTTGAATTTGTAGACATTTTTCTTTCAATTTAACCCTTGCTTAAATTATCTATCATACAGAGACATAGAAATTGTTAGAGTAGTTTAAAGAGAAAATTGAATGTTGCAGAAAACAGTTGGTGTTGGCAGTGAGGTATAACAGTTGATAGGTAGCTTGATAGGAAGTACCATCCCCTATGGAGTCACAGAGATGATTTGTTATTTATCCATGATACCTGGAAATTTGTAAAATCAGCTGAGAAACCAACTTAAATAAAACTATCTCTTCATATGGAGTCAAGAATGTGTATTTAACTGTGATCTGTCAAGATCTATTTGTACAATACGTGCTTTGTGTTATATGTACTTTTCTTATTTATTCAGGGAGAGAATGTAATTTGCTTATGTTTTCTTTTATTTTGTTGCTTTTTTTTCTACTTTGGAATTTTCTATTTCATAAACTATGCAGGAAGACAAAAATGTAAGCTTGAGAGGAAGAATGCATAGAAAGGAAAAAGATAAAGAGATCTTTTTCTGTAGATGGATGCTGTTTTCAACTTTATTTCATATGAAAAGGATGTGAGAAAAGATATTTTACTTAATATCTTAAGAGATACCAAATGAAGTAATTCTAAGTTTCCAGACAAGTGAAGAGAAATCAATTACTGATATTTTAGAGATTTGAAGTAATTTCAATTGTGACATTGGTTATAATTAAACTATTGTTAAGTAGTTATGTGTGTATATTATTTTTATTGTTGTTCTCAATTGAAAACAAGTTACATCTAGAGTAACTTAATATCTATATACAATTATTAATAATGGGAAGCACACTAGTGAAGGCTCAGGATCTACAGTGTTTGATGTATAGACACCACTCACCAGAACCTAAGATAGAAACTACCTTTCTTGGAATCCCCAACCTATGGACTTATGAGTTGTGGGGAAGAGTGGGAAATTGGCCCTTGAGAGAGTACTTCACAAGGAAAGACTTTTAAGAGAACATATCATAGGTTAGACTTTTAGGGAATTAACAGGACTAAGAAGATGCTGGGTATTCTCAAACTAGTTAATAAGAACTAGGAAACATGAAGAAGTCATATTTCCTTGGATAAATTTTGTTATACTTCACAAGTTAATATCAAGAAAATTTTGAAAAATTTCTGAATAAGATATTATTAATATCATATTCAGTCTCAAGGAACAGCCACATTTGTTCAGTATAAAAAAATATCATTTTAGCAAATAATTAAGATGAACTGAAAACACTTTTTTTAAAAATTTTTATTTTCAAAACATGCATGGATAATTTGACAACACTGACTCGTGTATAGCCTTGTATTTCAGATTTTCCATTCCTTCCCCTACCCCTCTCCCCAGAAGGCAAGCAATCCAATATATGTTAAACATATTAAAATATATGTTAAATCCAATGTGTATAAACATATTTATGCAATTCTCTTGTTACACAAGAAAAATCAGGTCAAAAAAAAGAAAGAAAATGAGTAAGAAAACAAAATGGAAGGGGACAAAGACAAAAAAGAGTGAGAATGTTATGTTATGATCTACATTCATTTCCCATAATCCCCTCTCTGGCTGTAGATGACTCTCTTCATCACAAGATCATTGGAACTGGCAGAATCACGTTCATCAGAATTGATCATTGTATAATATTGATGTTGCTATGTACAATGATCTTCTAGTTCTGCTCATTTCGCTTAGATTCAGTTCATGTAAGTCTCTCTAGGCCTCTCAAAATTCATCCTCCTCAAAGGCCCCACATGTGCAAGAATATTTGTGGCAGCTCTTTTTGTAGTGGCTAGAAACTGGAAATTGAATAGATGCCCTTCAATTGGAGAATGGCTGAATAAATTATGGTATATGAATACTATGGAATATTATTGTTCTGTAAGAAATGACCAGCAAGATGATTTCAGAGAGGCCTGGAGAGACTTACATGAACTGATGCTGAGTGAAATGAGCAGAACCAGGAGATCATTATACATGGCAACAACAGTATTACATGATGATCAATTCTGATGGACATGGCTCTCTGCAACAATGACATGTTTCAAACCAGTTCCAATTGTTCAGTGAAGAAAGCCATATACACCCAGAGAGAGGGATATGAAATGTGGACCACAACATAACATTCTCATACTCCTTGATTGATGTTTGCTTACATTGTGTTTCCTTTATCTGATATATCATTTGTGTAGATAAGATTTTTCTTGCACAACAATGATAAGTTTGGAAATATGTATACATATATTCGATTTGCCAATATTTTAACATAATTAACATGTAGTGGATATCCTGCCATCTAGGGGAGGGGTGGGGAGTTGGGGGGAAAAATTTGTAACAGAAAGCTATGTAAGGGTTATTGTTGAAGAATTACCCACACATATATTATGCAAATAAAATTTAAAAATAATTTTTAAAAAATTAAAAAAAAATCATCCTCCTGATCATTTCTTATAGAACAATAATATTCCATAACATTCATATCATAGCTTATACAGCTATTCTCCAACTTATGGGCATCCACTCAGTTTCCAGTGAAAATACACTTTTATTGGCATAGAATTGGCACATAATATTCGCTAGCTAACTGAATTAACTATAATTAATAGCACTGCAAAATGTTGCACAATCTCTTGTAAAATCCACTTTTGCGTTTCTCATCTCAGCAAAGTAAATAATAAAGCTGGTAAAGAAGAAAGAAGGAGGAGGAGAATGAAGAAGAAAGAGGAGGGGAAGGAGGAGGAAGAGAAAAAAAGGGAGATAGGGAAAAGAAGTATGAAGGAGAAAGAAAAGGAGGAGAAAAAGAATGAGGACAATGATTATGATGAGCATTTATATAGCATTTTACAGTTTGCAAAGCAATTTATAAATATTACTTAAATTTGTTCCCAAAATAATCCTAGGAAGTAGATGCTATTCTTTACACCTCACTTTACAGATGAAGAAACTGAGGTAGAGAAAAGTTAAATGATCTAAGCTAGTGTGTGAAGCTGGATTTGAAATAGTCTTCCTAACTCTTGTGTAGCACTCTATCCACTGTACTTTTGGGTAGCTTTTCAGTTTCCTTTCATGTGTTCCGTCATTATATTTATAAGCTCTTTGAAAGCAGGGATTACATTGTGCTTTGCTTTGTATCTCTAACACTTAGCACAGGGACAAATAGATGTGTGGCAAATGTCTGACTCTTACTCTAGAACTCTCATCATCACAATGGGATAAATCGAGTATAAAAAAGTGAATATGAAACTTACCACTCAACTCCTGAGAAAGAGGAGCTGAACTTAAAATACAGAAAAAGATTTCTGATTTTCAAATATGGCTACTGTGGGTATTTGTTTTATATGGCTTTTTAAGATATATGTTTAAGATATATATTGTTACTAGAAAAAATAATAAACTTAATAATAATTGACAAATCAATCAATATAACTTTATTAAGTACCCATACTGTGGTGGAACTGGTAATATATAAATGCATATATAATTTCATTAACTCAGAAATTGATTGAGGAGAGGAGACTAAAATTTTTAGGCTCAGAATTTGGGGGCAGCTTCTAGCTCTAACATCTCCTATTACTAATATACCAGTTTTTCTTTGAGGGGATGACTGCCTAATTGTATTCCCAGCACTTGGCAAAGTATCTACATAGTAGGTACTTGATAAATATTTATTAAATAATTCAGAAAAGTATTTTATCCTTCATAAAGGAAAGTCTGTGTTTTTTTCATTTCTTCAAAAAAAAAAAAAGAAAAGACAGATAAGTTAGGCTTCTTCTGGCAACTTTGGAAGACCATTCATTTAAAAATCAGTGGTCTGTAAGGTATAAATATCTAAGTGATTTACGATAATGAATTTATAATATTTCTGCAGAACCCATGAGAGCAATAAATGGCATCAAAAATGGAGATTACAGGTTTCTCTGCCAGCCTGATCCCATTTTTTTCTCCAAACATCTTTCATAGATTGGTGTAATATACCTAGAAAAAGTAATGTATTTGACAGTTTATAATCTATATCTTGATATTAATGAATCAGACACTTCAAACAACTAATTTCAGTATTTCTTTCATTTTAGCATGTCAATATACCTAAATATTAAAAAATTATGGTATTTTATTTCTATTTTCTTTTTAATCTTTTCTTCCACCTAATTACTACTGCCAATTATCAAAAATTTTGATAGTTGACATGGAAAATATGTTATGTATCCCCCTTGATATGGAAGGAATGATAGTGAAAAGCAATAATCATTCATTGAAAACTGATGCACAACTTGATAAAATGACTTTATATATATATATATTCAAAGTTTGACTAAGACATACCACAGTTATCTCTGTTTTTCAGCATAATTCCAGAGGTCTCCTCTTTCTTATTAGGCAAGTAATTATAATAAGTATATATGATAATTCATAAATTAAAATCTAATACAAATGGAACAGAACAAAATCAATTTATGCCCATGGCCAAAGATCAAAAGTATAGAATTGCAGAATTTGAAAAGTCATTACCTACCATGACCTTCATATTTCCATCTATAAAATTCTGACAAGGAAGGAAATTGTCTAAAGAGAATAGTGTGAATGCACAAGAACATCATCCAAATGACTTAGGTTTTTTAGACATTCTAAAGATAGAGGTAAAAGTAGTTAATGAAGATGAATATCATGTTCTGTAAGAATGGTGACTATAAAAATGCTAAACTTAGAACGAACTAAGGCTAATGAGAAATGCTAAAGCCAACAACAACAAAAAGGCTTGTTTTTTTTTTTAAATGAAATAATATTTTATAGTGCACTTTATGGAATTGATGTCCCCCCCAAAAAAAACTCTCTAAAATCTAAAGAACAATATAAATGTGAGTTATGATTAATTAAAATGTCATTTGTCTTCTTCCCTAGAAGATGATTAAAATGATTAGTAAATTAAGTCAAGCATAGCATCTTATCATTAAAGAGAATGATGGGAAATATAGTTTTTCCAAGTTTGAGGGTGGGAATGAGGGATCAAGGGAGGCAGAAGCCTACTAAGAAGGTGTGTATAGGAAGACATTCAATGTGCAAAGATAAGTGGGGGCCAAAGACCAAGTTACTGCAAATGAAGAAAGCACTGATCCCCAAACTGAATATAATTATGAAAGAAATTGGAGCCTTACCTGTCTCATGATCTTTTTTATGGACAGACTTTTTTTAAGGACTGGTCAGAATTTTGTTTTCTCTGTTTATGACACCAACCAAAATCTAATGAGTATGTCCCCTCTCCACTCTCTCCCTCTGCCCTGCCTGAGTCATTAACAAAGAGGAACTAATTGCTGGGGAAGAAGTGATGGAAACCTTGGATAAAGAAGTGGTCAGGGCAGCTAGATGGAGCAGTGGATAAAGCACCATCCCTAAAGTCAGAAGGACCTGAGTTCAAATCTAGTCTCAGACACTTAACACTTCCTAGCTGTGTGACCCAGGGCACATCACTTAACCCCAATTGCCTCAGCAGAAAACAAAATAAAACAAAAAAATAAAGAAGTGGTCACTCTGTCTTAGAGTTTGTAATGGAAAGGAAGTCAAGCATAATCTGCCAGTGACCCAAGACTTTGGGGAGGGCAATTTCCAAAGATTAGAGGAAAGGATAGGCAGGAACCTGTGCATTAAAATTCTACAAAGTATATCAGCCCAGAAAGGATAGAAATTTTTCAAAACAAATTCTAAAAACATACCAAAAAAATTCTGACAAGGTAAAAAAGGTGGGGATGGGGAAGAGGTGTCCAAAGAGAACAGTGTGAATACATAAGAACTTATCCATTTACTAAGACTTTTTAGACATATACTAAAGATGGAAGCAAAAGCACTTAATGAAAGAATGCCCAAAAAAGTAGAGTTCTATGAATATTAAGAATGCTAAATTCAGAATAAACTGAAGCTGAGAAATACTGAGTGTTTTTAAGTGTTTTTAAAAGCATTTTTAAGTGTTTTTAAAAAATGTCTTTTGGGGGAAAAAAAGAGTAGAATCAAAGAAGGAAAAGTGTCCACCCACTATTTGGAAGGGAAAGGGGATGAGTAATGGATACCTATTGAACTTTTACTGAATTTCATTTTTCTTTGCTGAGAAAAGTTATCTTTGCATAGAATTTAAAAAGTTAATAGTCTTAGTAAGTAGATAGTAAAACACATGGCTGCCCCTTGATGCTTTCAAGTTACCAGACTCAGGCAAATTTTAAACTGAAAAGAAAGGATGAAGGGAGAAAACTCTGTGTGTGTGTGTGTGTGTGTGTGTGTGTGTGTGTGTGTGTGTGTGTGTGTTTTCTAGAAAGCATAGAAAATAGCTATGATCTGGTAGCTCTGATTACTGGCAGTTTAAAATACTGTTGAACCAAAGGACATCAGTTTTTTCAAGTAAAGAGAAAAATTTGGAGTGAGCATACTGCAGGCTAATGAAGTTGACCTTGGACATGTCATCTAACATCTTTTTGCCTCATTTATAAAATTGGGATGATAATAGCATCTATCTGTTAAGGGTATTTTGTGATGCCATAATATTTGTAAAGTGTTTCTGCATTATGATAATTAGCAGAATTTCTAAGGATGCAGTTGGCATCACCAAGAAATCATGAAAGGGTAATGTCATTTTCCTATTCCTCTAAGCCTTGTAAGTTATGGTAAAATTATAGAAATATTTTACCTTGATTTCAGTAAAGCATTTGGTAAAGTCTTTCATGCTAACCTTGTGGCAAGTTGGAGAGATAAATACTATATGACAGTATAGCTGATTATATTTGGAACTGGACCAAAAGTCCAGTTCTAAGCAGTGTTAGCATGGAGTGAAATCTGTAGTAGAATACCTCAGGGATTTGTGCTTGGCCCCATAATACTTAATGTTTTTATCAATGATCTGGATAAAAATATAAATGCCATTCTTACCAAATATGCAAAAAATGGACTTCAGAAAAATGAAACATTTTGTGATGACTTGAAATCCTGACTAAAACATTAATTCATTGAAAATGAATTTAATAGGGATCAAATCTATACTTGACTTCTAAAAAAAATCAACTTCATATGTACAAGAAAGAAGAGATATGGCTACCTGGGCCAACTGAAAAAGATTTGGGGGCTTTAGTGGATTTTATTGTCTGCTCTTTATGATTCAATATTATGAAATAGATACCCAAAAATCTTAGGCTGCATTAAGAGGGAGAGACACAGCTTTTAGTAATAATGTGATGTGCTCCAGAACAAATCTGGAATAGAATACTCAATTCTGGATGCCACATGATAGGAAAGATAGAGAAAAGTAAGGAGAGTTCCTCTAGTGAAGGAACTCAATATCATGTTCTCTGAGGATGAATTGAAGAACTGGAATAATTTAGCTTGGAGAAGATTAATTTTTTTTTCTGAGCAATTGGAGTTAAGTGACTTACCCAGGGTCACATAGCTAGGAAGTGTTAAGTGTCTGAGGCCAGATTTGAACTCAGGTTCTCCTGATTTCACGGCTGGTGCTCTATCAACTGCACCACCTAGCTGCCCCTAGACTCACAAGATTAGAGGCAGTTAAATGGTAGAGTAGGTAGAGCACTGGGCTTGAGAGTTCAGATTTGAAACACATTGTATCAATTGATTTATTAATAAATTAATATTTATTTATATTTATATTTTGGATACTTATTAGTTCTATGACGTTGGTCTGTTACCCCTATTTGCCTCACTTTCCTTAATTGTAAAATGGGGGTGATAATAGCACCTACCCCCCAAAATTTTTGTAAAAATCAAATGAAATAACATTTATAAAATATTTCATACAGTGTATGGTGCATGTTAGGTGCTACATAAATGATAGTTATTATTGGTAATTGTATTAGCTCTGCCACAGTGTATCTGTGTGACTTTGAATAAATTATTTAACTAGACCCTCATTAGTTCAACTATAAATAAAATGAGAGCTTTGGACAATAAGGCTCTCAAAATTCCCTAGCTCTAAAATTCTTATTCTAAAAGATAAGTACACTTCCCTTCAACTATAAAAATCTATAAACTATAATATTGAAAAAAAGTTAGATAATGCGGTCCCAAGTATCCTGGAAATTTCTGAGGCTGCAATAACGGAATACTGCTCTTTTGTTTAAAAGGTTTTCTGAACAATCAGGAAAGATTGAGGAAGAGGGGTTGGGAGGATTAGGGGAGGGTGAGAACACCTTATAATGGATTCCTCCCTTCCAGTCCTTAGGTTGAAAAGTTTCACATCCTAAACTGTTGTTTTTCTATTTGCTTTCTTAGTTATTAAAACAAAACCTAATGTAAAGGTTGGGGGTGATACTCTAAGCATTTAAGTAAATGAGATTGATTTTATGCACTCATCTCTTTTTTGAGAATATTTCTAAATACTACTGTCCTCTTTATTCATATCCAATATGTTTATACAAACATTACTTGGTATGGGATTTCTTTAGCAATTATCCTTGTTTATGTGGTGTGGTTCCTTAGCAATTATTTGGATAATTACTATTATTAGGAGAGTATCTCACACAAATCTAGTGGCACACTCCCCCCCCCACTTTTTTTAAGAGTTTCTAGGTTTTTGTTTTGTCAAATTAATATTTTTTCCTTTTCATATTTGAAGTGTCATTTTTTCTTTGCCTCTTTTAAAATTGCTTATCTCCTTTGATGCATAGTGAAATAATAAGCACTTATGCTTTCTGAAAAGCAATTTGATGAATCTCAAAATGAACATGTCATAAAGATAAAAATGCTGTCAGTACTTTTCCAAGTAAACACATTGTAATTCTACATTAATCACTGATAATTTTCATTTTGATGCAATAAAAAGAATAGGTCCCAAATGGTGATTTTTCTTAAATCTGTCATAAAATCTGTCTAAAAGATTATCTTTAATTCCTATCCTTGGACCCATAATTATTTTAAACCCACCTTTTGCAAGCTGTATACATAAAAACTTTAGTAGAAGGGTAACTAATTGCCTGATGATTCAGGGTCTGGGTAATTTAGAAAAATAGCAAATTTTAAAAGTTGACTCAGTTGCCTTGCTTGTCTATCATAATGGCCTCCAAACTTTTTTTGATAATTCTTCTCAATTAGCAAAATAATTTTGAAACTTAGCCTTAACATGTGTACTTGTTTATTTGTAAATTATACACTTGCAGTATTGTATTAGATGCAGCAAAAATAAAACAAGCATAATTTTCTGCTATTAATGATATAAAAGAGCCTTTTTTCCCCTTTGAGAGTCACATAATTGAATATACTTGATTATTTTTCAAAATCCATGTTTTGCCTAGTGGGGAGGGTTGGCTACAGTTATAAATAATAATTGTTGGGTTTTTGTTTCTATTTAGTCTTTTCAGTCACATCTGACTGTGTATGACCCCATTTGGGATTGTGTTAGCAAAGATCTTGGAGTTATTTCTTTCTCCTGCTCATTTTATAGATGAGAAAACTGAGGCAAACAGGGTGAAGTGACTTGTCCAGAGTCACTTAAGTGACTAGTAAGTGACTGAAGCCAGATTTGAACTCAGGAAGAAGACTCCATGACTCCAGGTCTGGCTTTCTATCCCTTGTGCCTTCTAAGTGCTCCAAAATACTACAATCAAATAATAGATCATAAAGGATCAGTAAGCATAGCAGCTTTTTTTTAAAAGCAGAAGTCGTGTTTCTCTTTGTGTAGATATTCACTACATACAATGTGGGGAAAAAAAACAAAGCAAAACAAGCAAAAGTTAATTGTTTTTTCATGTCAACTAAACAGAAAGTTTTCAATATGAATTCATTCCATTTTTTTAACCTGGTTCTGCTTAATGAATGGTATAATGCTCTGATTTCCTATTCATATTTGGATATTTTCATTCTGTTTTTGAATATGAGGAATGTTAAGAAGACCAATTTAGTGGTACTATTAAGATAAAGAAGGGAAGTAATATAAAATAAGCCTGGAAAGCTAGGGTGGGAATCAGGATATGAAAGTTTTTAATTACCAAAGTGAAGAATATATATTTGATTCTAAAGGTAATAGGAAAGCACTGGAATTTATTTAGTGTGTGTTGGGGCAAGAGAAGGAAAGAAGGGCTGATGATGTGGGCAAACTGGGAAAATCACTGTCAGCTATGTGGAAGATGGTTTGAAAAAGAGAAAGTTGAGAGAGAAAAATCAATTAAGAGGCTACTGTGGTGGTCCAAGCAAATGGTAAATGAGAGTCTGAGGTACATTGGGGTATTTGAGGAGGACTAGTATGTCTGATACGAAAGCTTGCTGAGTCTTTTTCAGGGCTGCTCATTCACCTTTTGTGTTTACCTGACACTTGAGTCTCACCTGTGGCTCCAAGAAACTTTAGCATGTGCAGTGGCCACATCTTGGTAAATTGTTTGGATAGATGGGCCAAACCAGTTTGAAGGTAACTGATAGGCATCAAACCCATGGGTAAATTAAGAGGGTGTCTACTCCAAAAATATGAGGAGCTTCCCCTAGCAGAATAGGTACATGAAAACAATTTATTACAATAGTCATAAAGGTAACTGAAGCAGATGTCATGGAATGCTTAGAGCCATACATTGAATTTATCAACATCATTCACTGCATCCTGTACCACCATCAGCCAGGGGACTACAATAACTCTTGGAAGAAAGAGTAAAGCTGATGACTTTGCAACACTGCTTCACTTAATTCCAATTCACCCCCAAGTCAAGATATCACCCTATGATGTCATTGGTCATCTTCAAAAACAAAGACTGAATAACTGAGAGCCCAAACAAGAGGAGTAGCTTTGTGAATAGAGAGGAGATTGATATATGAGGGATATTGTGGAAGTAGAAATGACAAGCTTTGCAAACTCATTGCATGTGTAAAGTGAACTTATAGGAACAATCAGGAACCCATAGACCCTAAGAAAGTAGTTTCTTCCTCCTTGGTGATCAATGGTCCAGACTATTCCCAGTTATTTGGATGATTGGACAATAGTGGATAGTAGATAGTGTAAGGATAGCTTCATTATTAATGTCTGAAAACTTTTGCATTTTTCATTTTTAACTTCCACTTTCTGTTTTCAAAATAAGCCACCTCTTTATAAATTTCTTATATGTATCTTAAAATAAAGAAATGACAGACTCTAACCTAGTGATAGAGAAACAAAATAAGGGAGAAATGTATTTTCCTTGTATTTTGAAAATTTAATCCAAAGGGCTTTAGAATTTAAGGTGGTACAAAGGAGGATCCTGGATCAAATCAAATCAAATCAGACCTTAACCAGGTTACAGAGCATAAATCATTGTTTGCAGGCAACTGATAGGGCACAAAGAATTCTTAATGATTGGCTGACCTAAGATTAACTACCCCTAATTCCACAAACATAGTCTCTGATTTTTTTCTTCGCCTTTTCCTTTGCACCTTCTTTCATATTACAAGAGGAACAAAGGGATAGAATTCTGCACTCCATCCCCCATACAGAAACAGTAATGTTTATCTACAAATCATATGACAGTAGTACACATGCTTATATCTGTATGCAACATTCCTAATTAGGAAAGGAGTTCAAGGTCTTTCTGAATAGAGGAGATAAAGAGTGTGAATCCTTTAGGCAATATGATCTAGGTGCCTAGATTTTCAGTCAGCTCTAGCTTTGGGACTAGACTTTGTCAGTAACCCCAAATTCCAGAGTACTAGAGGCTAATCATTACAGCTGAATCTTCTGAAAGACTAGAGGAAACCATAAGAGGAAAAGGTGTTAAAATTTACAATTGACTTTGAAGATCTCAAAGGCAACTTCTGCCTCTGTCTACCATGTAAAAATTACCAATTTAGAATTCAATTATACAGCTACAAAAAAATGAATGAAGAGATTGGATGCTAAACATCCATTAAAAAGAAGCAACCCTACCTAATATTGAACCTCATTTTTCCTTTCACCATTGAGAAGATAGAAATGATTCCCAAATTAAATAAAATTCTTCTAACCTCTTCATCAACATTTTCCTATTCAGTGGATTAACCTGGGATTGAAGGAAAGAATTATTTTGCAAAAACTGGTGGTCTTTATGGGTAAAGTAGGTTCTTTGTGTTCCTGTGTTACAAGGAGACTTTCAGTGGATTTGCTACGTGTGTTTGTATGTGCTACTAGCCTTACTGCCTTGCTATCTATCCAGCCCCATCATTTGGGACTGCATATTATATGGTCCATAGGTTCTATAATCAAAGCCTTGGGCAAAACCATTTATCTCCTGTGCAAAGGACAGCTCAGTTTTCCAACCAACCTTGAAACTTTCTGGCTGTCCAATATTAAGCTTCCTAGCTTACTTCCTGCTTCCATGGAGAGGAAAAAAAAAATGAATTGGCCTCATTGCAATCTAAAGTATCTAACTCAGTTTTAACCCCTAACTAAAATGGCATAGAATATTTTGTTTTGTAAACGGTGAGAAAATATATTTAACTTAAATGCCAGGAGTCTTAGGGCTTAGGAGGTGAAGAATGCATATTAGACAGATTTTACCTTGCATGTCCATCCATGAACCTCATTCAATTACATTTCCCTATGGCATAAATACATATAAACAAATAGAGTAGGATGTGAAAGTCAACACTATAAGGGTGTGCCACTGTTTGCCATGTATACGTCCTGGGAATTAGGAGTAGGGACTACTTTGGAGGTAGCATCTTAGCAATTCTTTGTCATATGTTGTTTCTTCCCACTAACTCTGTGTATTTAATTTCTGGGTGAGTGAACACATATAAGGGTTGTTCCAAAAGAAATTAAAACTCAAACTACACTAAAACTTTTGGAACAGCTGAATAGAAAAAAAAAAATATGTCACCATACTTTCATCTTAGTTCAATTAGTCAGTTGGGGAGAAAACAAGGGGGCATTTGATTTGAAATTATCTCTGGTGGTCAGTTCTAACTGTGCCTGATCATTCTCAGAGGGCTTTTTTTCCCCTAGAAAGAGCATACTATAGAACAGGAGTAGCTCTCAGAAAAAAAATAGGGAAAAAAAAACATTCTGTGAGAATCATTAACCAATAGCATATAATGAAAAAAGAAGGCAAGAAAATCCCATGATTCGATTCTGGGCTCATCTACAAATAACAGTTTTCTCCAGAGGCTGCTTGACTAGAAACTCCAAGATCTTATTTCCTCCTGAATTTTCCAGTGATAGTGTGTTCCCAACAAATCTTTAGGATATAATCCAATGCTGTGGAAAACTTCATTTCTCAGGAAAACTTCTATAGTGTAGACAAGGCAAGGATCTGGTGTGAAGCTTAGTACATTTTTAACAAGTATTCTTCTTGGCATCAATGTTAAATTCAAATAATTTGCACACAACATAACTTATAAGTAATATGTCAGACCTATATCATTCAATTTCTTTTTCCAAGGAGGTCAGATCAAATTACTCTATTAATATCTAAAGACCTTAAAAAAAAAAAAACTCAAAGGCAGAATTTGACCTTGTCAGAAAGCACCTATGAAAAGTAATTTTAAAGTTACCAGCTAAAGAAACTTGTATCTGGGTTGCCAGATACCACAAGTATTTCTATTACCCGTCTAACCTTAAAACTAAATTTCACTCAGCAGCTTTTTCCTTCAGTCTTGAAAAGTTTCCAGTTACAATGCAAATTCTCATCTCTTACTTTACAGGTTCTTACTTGCTCCATTACAGCTCAGTGTGTGTTAGCAAACTCTTGCCATAGGGAATTAACCCTAAGAAGAGGGACTGTGGCGTCAGTGAAAAGGAGCTTGGTGATTTTGGAGCAAGTAAGAAGGATAAGGAGAAATCTAGGTTTAGTGTTTAGAGCTAGGCCTGGAGTCAGGAAGAACTCAATTTAAATCCCAACTCAAACTCTTGCCTAAATCAAATCCCTTAATCTCTGTCTGTTTTCTGAACTATAAAATGGGTATAACAATAACGAGACAAAATGATAAACTGTTTGCAAAACACTTAGCACAGTGCCTGGCACAAAACAGATGCCATGTAAACAGTAGATTTCCTTGCTGCTGCTGCTATTATTATCTAAGATAAACTTTGTCTCACACAATTTTGCTTTGAATAAATGAAGAACACTTGGCTATTAAACCTATCACAGACATCAGTAAAGAAGTAGAGAAGACAGACTCCTAAAATTTATTTAAAATCATTTTTTCATAAAGGTTTTGTCCTTGTTGAGCAAAGAAGAAAGTGGAAGAATCCCATGCCTTATCTCATTTGCCTTATCACTGTAGCTACTTTATTATTTCTTGAGACACAGATAATAAGAACTATTGGCCCACACACAAATTTGTGGAATATTCCTGATGAAAATGTTCTGAGGATCGTTGCTTTGAAAACTGCTTTTTATTTGTGGCTAAGTGGTCTAGTTTCCTCAATTCTGCATTTAAGTGCACATTGAATTTCACTCCACCATAATTCTGTCCCTCTTTTCTGTCTCTGTTCTTGCAGCCACTTGGGTACCAAAGGAGCTGAAATGAGAAAAAGGCAGCAGTCCCAAAATGAAGGAACATCTGCTATGTCTCAAGCACCTGGAAACCAGAGGCCCAACAACACATGTTGCTTTTGTTGGTGCTGTTGTTGCAGCTGTTCCTGGTATGTCACATTATCTCTTCGATAGAGTATTGAAATTAGGCAAAGGAGAATACATGCCAGTTTCTGGACTCACAGAAGTAGCTCTGATGGATCTCTAATGTCTCCAGTTTCCCAAAACCCATTATATAAAAAGGAAGGTACTTCATCACAAATAAGAATGAATAAAAATAGCATTACCCTCAGTTTAATGTGAGATGTAAAAACTACAGAAATTTGACCTTTACTTATCTGAGAATGTAAAATCAATCTTGGTGTAGGGGGAAGAAACATCTGTACTTTTTTTTATCTGTGCATCTGAAAGAAATGGATGAGATGCCTAATAGTTAGGCAGGCATCCAACATTTATTAAGCATTCACTCTATGCCAAGCACTGTACTTAATGCTGGGGACACAAAAACAAGCAGAGACGTTTCCTGCTTTCAAAAAACTTATATTCTAATGGAGGAAGATAATTCATAGAAGGAGGCTGAAAACTGATGGGGAGGCATGGTGTTTACTCCTGAGAAAAGCTTAGAAGGGCAGGTAATGAAGCCTAATCAGGCTGGGTCCTCCCTCCAAATGGAGACACTAGAAGAAATTCTCCAAAACAGAAGGGGGTGGGCATAGCAGAGCAGTGTTTCAGGGACAAGAAGAAGTAATTCAAAATAAATTTTAATGATGCAACAAAAGTACAAACAACATATTAAGAAAAAGACACATATATTCAGAAGCCTTTGAACTCTTTCAGGCCACAAAGCAACATCAAGAGAATGATTCTCTAATAATTCAGTGCTTATTCCAGCAGCTACATTTTTAGTTTAGCAGGATTACGAGCAAGTTAAGGTATTCCTTCCCAATAGGAATAAATTGTCCCCTGTGTAGATAGGTATTTTCTGGTAAACAATTGACTCTCTAAGGAAAAAATGTAGGTACAACATACTTTTGATTAATAATTAATTATTATTAATCTTTTCAATCATTTAAAAAAATCTAAACAATCAGCAAAAATAAACAAAAATAAATCACGCCCTGATATCTAGCATTTGCTGGGTTTCGAGATGTAAAAAATCCTCTTGTGGAAAATATGGCAATGGACTCTAGAGTGGATTCAAGCTGGCACTAGCACAACCCTGGATGTAGACTAAAACAAGATAGGTATGCCAAGAAAATCTAATGAGCATTGGAGGAAGAATCCAGAGACTTAGGTTCTAGTGGGTGGGTCACACTACCTGGCTGTAAATATTTTTTGGTTTTAGTTCACTGATTTGTATGTTAAAAAAGTAATGCTAAAATTTCCCTAAGTTCTAACTTTAAAAGTCCATGATCCAAACATCTCTATGAGTTATAGTTATAGAGAAGGAAGAGACCTTAATGGTTCACCCAGTCCATTCTACCCTCTCATTTTATATTAAATGAAGTAATTGGATTTCAGAAGAATAAAGCAATTTGTCAGATATCATTGGTAATAGGTAACAGAGTTCTGATTTGAATGCAGGTCTTCTGACTTCAAACCCCGCCCACACCACCCTTCAATTTAACTTCAAAAGGGTTAATCACCTTCAGATGAGTGAGGAGATTCCAAAGACAAAAATAAGAATTTTTATTTTCTCAGTTAAAATCCTCACAGGGGTCTAGACTGAATGGATCTTCCCTGGAGTAATAAATTTATTATGAAGTCTTCAAGAGATTCCCTAATTAATTTACCTGAAGATCTGTGGGGTTAAGGACCAAATTCTGAGACCTGAATTATGATTTCTTTAAACCACTTTATGTTTAAGATCCTTAAGAAGGTCCTAGATGTTTATAATTTTAACTTATATGTGATTAATATGTCTCCAGGAATATTTCCATGTCTTATTTACGTTTATGAAAGTTTTGTATTCAGTTGCAGGTGATACTGTAATGTGCAAAGGAAGTTAGCATTTGGTGATTAGTAGCCATTTCTGGATGATGACAAATGACTTACCTAGTCTAGAAAATGATTGTTTCATTTTTCTCAATGGGACTTTTATGATAATTGAATAATTTTATGTGGTTTCTAAATATGCTTTACATACCTTCCAAATGTTTGATTACTAGGGAAATGGGAGGGAGTAGTATAGGAAAATAAATCTTAAGAGTGGATGGAAGTTTTGCAAGGGTCAATGTCGAAAAATTATCCATGCATATGTTTTGCAAAAAAAAAGCTTTAATAAAAAAATTGGATGGAAATATACCCTATAATTATTTATTTTTAGTAAAACGAGGCAAATTATACCCAGTATTCTTATATAGCTCAATGGAACATTTTGTGAGCTATTTTCAACTTTAGATCCCCAAAATAGTATTTCTTTAAAGGGGACTGACCAGGAATCCCTGCTACTCATATATATTCCTGTGTCACAAGGCTCAGATGCTGTGCTTTTGATGGATTTATTTGTATCTTATGGAAATAATAACAGAAGGGGAAGATTTTTTTCAGAATTCTAGATAAGAATAATTACAGCTAACATTTTTGTAGATACAAGGGCTTATAACAGCCATTGAAGTATAATAGAGTCAGGAAGAACTGAGTTTGAATCCTCTCTCTCACACTTAACTAGCTATGAAACTTTGAGATTAGCCCTTTCTGTAAAATGGGAATGATAGTTAATATGTATTTCATGGGGTTGTTGTAAAATTAAAATGAGATAACATGCATAGATCTCTCTGTTAAATTTAAAGCATTATATAAATGTAAACTTAATGATCATGTAATGGCAAGTATTATATTCACAATTCTCATTTTCTATTATGTCATATATTAGAATCATTTATTTCAGTGGCTAATAAACCACCTTATTTTTCTGCCCAAATTCTATTTTGTAACTCTCCAGGGCAAATCCACCAAAACACAAAATGTTTTAGTTATTTCTGTGGGTATAAGTTCATAAAACTAGGACAAGTTAGTACTTAGAGAGATTCATAAAGTTAGAAGAGACCTAAAAGGTCATTTGGTCCAGTCTCCTACCTGATGTAGGCATATTTTCTACATCATCCTTGACAAAGAGCCATGATGTTCAATATCTTAATTCAAAGTCAAGAAATAGTCTCTGGTTTGTACACGGTTGGCACATATTTGGTGAGGATTGTACTTACTCTTGCTCACAAAAGAAGATTAAGGATGCGCTAGATTTTTTTTTTAGTACACATAATTTTGCCCTGGAAGCAAGTCAGGAATTTTTGGAGCCTTATTGACATTCTTCTAAGTTACTAATATAATATCCAGAAAATGGACATTCTGTTGCCCAAAGAAGTACCATTACATTCCAGTGAGTGTGTATTCCATACAATATCCCCTGAAATAATACTGACAGATTCTGAATCATGCTGATCCATATATTCTTTGTTCAAAATCAAGCAATATGTACCAGAGAAAGATTGCCAGAAATAACATCTATGCCAATGAGTGATAGGACAGAAAAGTATCTCTGTCTCCCTGCCCCAGTCCAATTCATATCACAAAATTAATGAATTCTTAATGTGCATTGTAATATCTAGGTAGTTCATAGTACAAACAACAAAGAGAGCAAGGGAAAAGGAAAAGACAGCTTAAGCCAAATGTATTTTTTAACATTTACCAAATAAAGAATAAGGCAACCAAGTATAAATGAAAACAGTTCTTACTCATATTTTTTAAAATAACATTACTTTTAAAATCTGACTGGGGAAAAATTTTTTCATTAAAAGTATTCCTGACTTTAAAAAGAGAAATGTTCTTCAAATTTTCCAGGCTAGGTCAAAGGATCAGAACAAAAAGAAACAATGAAAAATGTAATTTAGGGACTCAAAAAAAGTTAGAATTCAGAATATGAAGTAATTGTCATTTATGAAAACAAATAGTTGTCATCTAGTGGATTTTATTTCCTTTTAGGGAAATACAGTGCTAAGAAAATACTGCTAATAAATACAAACATGTTACATCTGCCTTATATGCCAATGGGCTATGGGGTGAGGAAAAACTTTTTTTTGACAGAATCAAAATTTAATCCCTAAATTTGCATTTCCCCTGTATTACATAACCAGAATCTCTCATTTCTACCCAAGTTCTTCTATTTTTGCTATTGTTTTTGATGTTATTAAGCTTGAAAAATATGTCTGGCTATTGAAACAACTCAATTCTCCTGTGGAGACAAAATTGACTAAGGTAGAAGTGGATGGAGTGGGTATGTTTTTACAAATGCTCTAATGTTTAATCTGGATTACTCCCTCACTAGCCTCAGACCAAATCATCTATTTCCCCCATGAGAAGGACAAAGAAACCTGGTCAGGTGTTGAATCTGCTATTCACTTGCTGTGCAGGCAAATCAATTTACCTATTTAGGATTCAGTTTTCTAATCAGTAAAATGAAGGTCCTGTATTAGATGATTTCTTTAACCCCTGTTAATAATTAACATTCTGTGATTCAGTGGATGGTGTTTTACGTTTTTACTTCCTCAAGACAAAACATATAATTGAACAAATTTTGATCACCAAAGGGATTTATCTATTTGAAGGCTCTGTCTATAATGGTATTCTTGAGATTAATGAAGAAGATTGACGCTGTAGTTTCTCTCTTCTTCTTAGGGCAGACTGGTTTGATGGGAGTTTCAAACTCATTTCAACTCTGTCATTTCAACTAATTAGTCTCTTCCTATGTAGTCTAGGACAAACCAGACCATTGACAGTTGTTACAACCACAGAGATCAAATCTATCCAACAGAATTCAAGAAAATTAAATTTTAAAATTACATTTTAATTTTGATTTCCATTAAGCTAAACTTCTATTGTTCTAGATTCTTTGCTAATTTGTCTACGTACCTATTTACAGCATCTTATTTATCCCATTTTCATTTCTATCTTATCTGCCATAGTTAATTGGTAAGGGTTGAAGGGTGGGATTGGAGAGAAGTATGTTGATAGGAAGGACTTCTAGGATGCAATTATCTCTGCATATCTGGATTTGATCTCTTAGTCCTGTAGATCTGGAATAATGATTGCCATGTGTTGGCCTAAAGGAATGTAGTAGTGGTGATATGAAGGCCCTGAGCAAATTGCCTTAGTCTACCCAAATTATTCTCAGCTTACTTTGCATCCGAAAACTACTTTAATAAAATATATGAGAAATAGTTCTTTCTTGTAAAGAAGTTCTTCTTGATTGGATAACTACATTAAGTTCAGAAGGACACTAGATGAATATTTAAAATCAAAGTCATGAAAGGGCAGTATGGTGTAAAAGAAAGTGTTCAATATTGGGGTTAGAGGTGTGTCCCAAGTTAATATCATCAACATTGAAATCCAAAGATCTCAGAATACAGGTTGGTTCAGAGAGAAAGGCTCTAGAATCTATAGATTCTAATTTTCCATCAAGGAAATTGTCACTTTAAGTGACTTGAATTGTCACTTTAAAAATAATGGAGGTGCCTTTTATCATTTTTCAGATTTGATGTAAACTTTTTTTTAACTTTTCAATAACATCAACTAATAAGCCCAATAAAGCTTTGATTATATACACTCATGCACTCTAAGAGGCACCAGTGGGTGTCCACACTTATAATATCTGTCATATAGCATTCAAGTCTTATTCTTCTTAGAGAAGATTTGTCATGGAGTGTATTTAGTAAATCAACTAGTCCTCCAAAAGCTAAAATTGTCTTTTCTTGGACACATTTATTCACTGAGTACCCAGACCATATGGCAGATATTAGTAAATTTTGAATACTTCATAAATGTGCCCTTTGCTAGGCACCCCATCTCTATTTTTCACAAGGAGTCCAATTTTTAAAAGCAGACTATCATGCGAAATAGTGCCAAAGTAGCATTCTATTTTGTCCTCTAAAGCTGTGATACTTTGGCTCACTGGCTATGGAAATAATAAGTAGCATAATTTTAAAAGCCAAAGGATAATCCCTCAAAAAGAAAAAAATGGAAAATCCATGTCTGCTCCTGTGATGAAGACACTATTCCCTGGAAATAAGTATCTCATACACACAAGGTGAATCATCCATTAGTTGTAAGGCCCCATTGAATAAATCAGTTCATTTAAACACTATTACTCTGAAAGGCTTTTTATGGCTCTTCTCATATAAGACCTTAATTAAGGTATTTTTTAAAAAAGACTTTTGCACTGTAATTATAATTAGATTGGCATAAGGATCTTTTATAGTGAATAGAAATTTAAAAATTTTCATCCTGTCAAAATAAAGGTATTTTCTTTAGAATTTTCTGATTAATTCTGTAGACTTTTGATACAAATATTTCATTGAAATCCTACTTTGATGCCTTAGAGTGTACAGGAAAAGTGATTTGATCCATGTATCACAACCAGCTATTATATCATATCTCTCTTCCCTATTGTGGCAAAACTCTTTGAGCTATACTTTATGTCTCTATTTCCTTTCCTCTCACACTCTTCCAAACTTTTTGTAGTCTGGATTCTGACTTTATCATCCAATTGAAACTGTTTTATCCAAAGTTTCCAATGAACTCTTATTTTCTAGTTCTAATGACTTTTTCTCAATTTTCATCATTTGTGATCTCTTTATAGCCTTTCCTATACTTCATCACTGTTTTCCTTCATATTTTCTTCATTCTAGGTTTCCATGACATATTGCATTATTCTGGTTCTCCATATACCTGTCTGAATTTTTCTCCTGTCCTTTGTTGAACCTTCCTACATGTCTCACCTGCTAGTGGGAGATGTCCCCAAGCTCTTTACTTGGCCCTCTTCTTCTCTCTCTCCCCTTCATTTCAATTAGTAATCTCATTAATTCCCATGGATTCAATTGTCAGCCTAATGCCAATGATACTCAAATCTAACTCGCTAACTCAAAGCTAACCTCCAGATTCACATCTCCAACAAACTGGGTGTCCTATAGATATCTTAAACTTAACATGTCCACAACAGAACCCATTATTTTCACCTCAAGACTTTTCTTTCTTTTTCCTATTATTGTGTTGAGTAACACCATTTTCCCAGTCATTTAAGCTCACAAACTAGGCATCCTTTTGAAATTCTCATACTCTCTCACCCCACATATTCAATCTGTTATCATCTTGTCAATTTTGCCTTTGTAATATTTTTGTATAAGCACTCTTCTTTCTTCTAACTTTGGCACTGTTTCAGGGGAGACTTTTAATCTATTGTAGTACTCTGCTAGCTAGTCTTCTTCTTGTCTCGTCTTTCCCACATTTCAATCTATCTTCTTATCATCTGTCAAAGTGATCTTTTTAAACCACAAGTCTATGTCATTCTCCCTAATAAACTTCAATGGTTCCTAGGATCAAATATAAAATCCTCTTTTGGGTATTCACAGCCCTTCATAATCTGACTTCCCTTTCTATCTTTCCACATATTCTGAGATCCAATAACACTTGTCTCCTTGTTGTTGTTCCCACAAGACACTCCATCTCTAAATTCCAGCATTTTCACTGGCTGTCCCTTGAGCCTGCAATTATCTTCTCTTCATTTCTGCCTCCTAAATTCCTTGGCTTCCTTCAAATCTTGGCTGAAGTCCTACTTTCTGCAAGAGATCTTTCTCACTCCTCCTTAATTTTAGTGCCTCCTCTCTCTTGAACACCTCTAATTTATCCTGTATATATTGTACATAATTGTTTGCTTGTTGTCTCCCCAAATAGACTGTAAGCTCCTTGAGAGTGGGAGCTGTCCTTTTTATATCCTTAACACTTAACATACTACCTGGCTTCTTGTTGTTGCTGAGGAGGTTTAAGTCATGTCTGATTCTTTGTATGTATTCTCAAAGGCTATGCTAGCTGAGTAGAACTTGTCAGATCCTATAAAACTAGAAAAAGTATAAGTCTAGTGACAGACTTGTAACTTTGTCATTTGAGGAGCTACCTAGTAAAGTTCATAGGGGCTTATCCCTAGAAGGATGATCATTAGGTGATCCAAAAGATGATCCTAATGCCTTCATGTCAGGGGTTGGAGTCAATGCCTACTCTGATGAAATCATAAAAACTCTTACTAAGAATATTATTTATGCATCTATATCTTTACTATATTATAAGTTGAAGTGTGTGAGCCATGGTTTACACATTCTTTTTTTAATCAGCAACTGGCACAAATATTTGTTGATTTGGTTCACAATATACAATCTGTGTATTGTAATCTGTAACTAATCCGGACCAGAAAAGAATTTATTCACTTACATCAGTGTACATATTTACCAAACTGACTACATATTTAAGTTATGTCCTTTTTGGATTATGTTGGAGAAATGATACATTTTTAGCCTTCAGGTCCTCCTTTTTTACATGATAACTATCAATGCTTCTGTTTGCATCTGTCATTTCATCCTTCATATCCCCAGTGCTTAGCACAGTGCTCAACATATGGTAGGGGGTTAATATATGTTGTTGTCTGACAATAGGCAAAACACTGAAATAGATGTTACAAGTCTAGTTTTAAATTCTGGCTTTGCGAACAACAAGCTACAGGATTTGGGGCAAAATTGTTTCCCTTTTCTGGATTTTAGTTTTGAATAATTTCTATCCATTCCTCTAGGTCTGACTTTATGTAAATTTATGTTAAATTAATTTTTATGTTAATTTAACCTAAGGTGCCAATGGGGCTTCAGGAAAAATAGGCACATCCATGTGGAACTGTGATTTGGTACATTCATTCTGGAAGGCAGTTTGAAACTATGGCCAAGTAGTTCTAAGTTATATATACATATATATGTATGTGTGTGTGTGTGTGTATTATGTGCATACACATGTGTGTGTAGCAATTCTTTTTCTGGAGACAGAACTATAAATGGCAGCCAGAGGATACAATGGTTAGCATGCTAGACCTGGCATTAGGAAGACTCATCTTCATGAGTTCAAATCTTCTCTCAGATTCTTACTGGATGTGTGAGTGTGGCAAGACACTTAATTCTATTTGCTCCAGTTTCTTAACAAATGATCCAGAGAAGGCAAATCACTCTAGTATCTTTGGGGTCATGGAGAATCGTACACAACTGAAATGACTCAACAACAAAGAACTATAAACTAAGAGGATATCCATCAGTTGGAGAAAGGCTGAACAAGTATGTGTTTCAGAATACTATCCACCTCCTGGCAGAGAGGAAAGACTACTATTTTCTCTCTGTCAGGAGGTCGATAATATTCTTTATCATTTGTCCTCTGGAATCAGTATTTGTTTTTGAATTTGATCAGTTTTTAAAGTTTTTCAAAGTTGTTAATTTCTGTGACCCTTTTGTAATAGTATAAATTGTTCTCCTCATTCTATTCACTTAACTCTGTATCAATTCATAACATGGCTTCCTAGATTTCTCTGAAACAATCTTCTCTGGACATGATCAGTATAAGAATTTCTTTTGCTTGACTAAGCCAATTTATTACAGGTGTTTTGTTTATTTGTTTTCTGGGAGAGATGGTGATAAGATAGAAGCAAAATAAAATAAATGCTTAATTGAAAAAGTAAAATGTAGTTTTAAAAAGTGGAGTCATCTTCATTTACCTATTTTATAGATAGTTAACTTCAGCTGATGAGGATAACTCCTCAATTTAGCTATCTTTTGAGAATAGGTATTGCTTTATCTTTTGTATTCATATCTCCAGTGCCTACTACAATGGCTAGAACATTGTAAACACTTAATAAATGCTTGTTTTTGATTATTTCCCTTTCACTGAGTTCATCTCTTGGATTATAGTTATCTATCTTTTGATTAAAAATTCATAGCATTCCATCTTTCAGGTTTATATTCATGTATATAAATTATATATCCTATGCTCTTGCATTTACTCTGTAGTTATTTCATGCATGTATAGCTTGATTTCCTAACTTGTCTTCTGTCTTTTGTGTCCCCAAGCAGACACTGGCTCTCAAACTGCTAAATAATAAGAGTGACTATTACTGTCAACAGCTCACTCCAATCCTCCCAACCTCCTCCCTACATGGTCCCATTCTTACTTAATACTTTAAGGAACCTTGATTTCAACATGGGCACTCCTTTCACAGAGATCATCACAAGCCCTCACTGCCCTAATAGACAGTTTTGTGAGTTCTTTTGCCAAAAGATATTTCCTTTCTCTGTAACCAGTATTCTGGCAAAGAGCCCATCCACACTCAGGCTAGTGTTTGGATGACAAATACACAGTCTATAGCCAGAACTACCCTCCAAGTGTTGTCAGCTTGGTGGCAACTGCCAGATCCCTGGCTGCCCTGGCACAGCAGAGAAAATGAGATCCTTGCTCTCAACTTTCAGCACCCCTCTTCAAACATAAGTATTCCATCTGGATTGGTGGCTCATTTCAGGCTTCTCTCTCTACTTTTCAGCAGATTTAGATCTTCAATGAAGAATTTGGCTTCTAAATGGCCTGCTTAGCAGATGCATAAGGTTTCCTGCAGAAGTTATTTGTAATCATACATTCACTATCTACATATCTCATGCTGGCCCCAGGAAAGTGAACTAAATCTACTTTGAAATAAAATGCATTCTTAGAAGTCTGTATCTGATATTGCATAAATATCAGCATTTAAGGCAGGTTTTTAACCTGTGTTAAATTCATATACCTCTACAGAATAAATTTCAGTGATCCCTGAAAATGATGGGGAAAAAATTACATCTTTATTTTCACTAACCTTTGGTTTCCTTTATCATCAAAAATATTTTATACAATTAAAATTGTAATTCTGAAAAGGGGTTCATGGGTTTCCCCAGACTATGAAAGGTGACCATGACATAAAAAGCAGTTATAAGGCTCCCTAGTTGTGGAATTATTGAACTATTACTAATTTGACATTGTATAGAGTATTCCAAATGATTTAATGCCACTGCATTAATACTTTTAGAAAATCATACTCAAATTATCAACATTTTCTTGGTGTACATTTCATTGTGGGTAAGAACCTATGGTTACTACCATGTTGTGCCATGAAGAAGTATCCAAACATAAGAAAACATAAGTATTATAGTCTTACATGATTAGATAGGTATTTTTACATTGCTTCTTTGTGGGGTAGAAGAGAAAGATTATTGAGAAAGCAGATACTGACCCTAGAAGTGCACTCTGACCTAGGAGATTTTACTTTATCTCTCACAGTAACAGCAGTATGTTTTGCAAAGGACCTCACCTACATTTTCTTATTTGATGCTTACAAGAAGAATATAATATGTTCATTTTGCAGGTGAGGAAGCAAGCTTAGAGAAGTTAATTGAATACCCATGATTATTCAACTAGTGGTATTTAGATCTAAACACTAAATTTCCTAACTCATCCCGTTACATTGCCATGCTATCTAGTACAGCAATGACTTCTTGTTTTTAGGTATTTGTATCAGATGTAGGACTGAACCTTCTCCAGTTCCTCTGCCCCCATCCATCCACTAAATGATGGGATAAGGTATTATAATAAGTACTTGCAAAGCTAACAAATTACCTAATGATGCATGCTTTATCATTTTTAGGTGAAATGACTCTGCAGTTTAGCATTAGAGTTTGTTCTAAATCCCTATGGTCACTGCTGAAGTCTCCAAGGACCAGAGTCTTTCCATGTAGCATATATTAATATCCAATAACCAAATTATTTCCAAGATTATTAACCATATTTAGTACATGGAAGAGCTACTTTCCTAATCAAATCCTTTAAGAGATAGTCTTGAAATTTCTCCTAGTATTCATCCAAATGAGCATCATGTATAAATGACAAAAATTAGTTGACATAATTGTCTCTAAGATAACAATGATGATTCTTGACATATTATCACTAGCAGAATTCTTGAACTAAGGGAAGTTTGTCTCCATACCTTTTTGTACATTTCCATTCCCCAAATCAGTGACCCAGCACTTTCATCTTTCTTTACTATCCATATTTCTTGTGAATTGTTCTCAGAACCTTAATTCATAATAATGTGTAAATGAGTCATAAAAATCCAAAATACTACTTCTTTCTGGTATTTAAATCTCTACAGGAATCAAAGCCCTAAGCTAAAGGATGAAGCTTCAATAATATTATTCAAGTAACAGTGAATTGACAGGTGAGATATTTATATGTTATTTCCTAAATTGTAAAAATAGTTAACTACTTTAAATGAAAAGAGAAAATACATTCCTCCCCATTTGTAAATCCTACATCATGCTCTGTGTTTCCTGACATTCCTCTTTGTGTTCTATAAACTAGTCTCTTGTATCATAAAGTGGAAGAAAAAATATTATATCTGAGGTCAGACAAGATCTGACTTCAAATCTTGTCTCTGATATAATGTGGCTGTGCAGTCAAGGATGTTATTTCATCTGGAAAATAGAATAAAAATAAATAAAGACAGACCTTTTGTGAGGATCAAATGAAAGAATATGTGAAGTACTTGGCAAACTCTTAAGTAGTGTATGAAACATCAGCTCTAATTAGTATTCTTATCTTTGTTTTATATATGTAGGTAAAGTATATGTGTATATGTGTATGTATATATGTATATAGTTATGGCTTTATGTCTCAGTGTTATATCTGTGGAATCACTGACAATAATATGTTCTATGATAATAAATGGGATCCATTATAGCTTATTAGTTAAGTTTTCCAGGACATTTTGAGCTCTATGAAGATTTGTCATTTGTCAGTCAATTAAGATGATAAGCTTCTGCTATATAGTCCTCGCTGACAGGTTTTGTCTTATTAGTAATTTAATAAATGTTTAAATTGTATTTATTTTTGTTATCATTATTACCTTCTTTTTTTCAATTACTTTTTATTGCTATTGTTGTAGACTTCACGTTATAGTTTTTTTTTTATTTATTTATTTTGGGGCTTTTTTTTTTTTTGTGTGTGTGTGTGTGTGAGAGGCAATTAGGGTTAAGTGACTTGCCCAAATTCACACAGCTAGAAAGTATCTGAGGTCAGATTTGAACTCAGATTCTCCTGATTCAGAGCTAGTGCTCTATTTATTGGGCCATCTAGCTGCCCCAGTCTTCATGTTATAAATATCAGAATGTATATTATATGACTTTGTACTGATATAAGATACGGCATAGCACAGTCAAAAGAGCCCTGGTTACGGAGTCGGAGGTCTTGAGTTCAAATGTTGAAATTGTTCTTTTTCTATATGATCTTGTACAAGTCTTTTAACTTCTTTGAGCCTTAGCTTTAAGATCTGTAAAATGGGGGAGGGGAGCTAGATTACCTCTGAGGTCCATTCTGTCTCTAACTCTCTGATCTCATGACTTATTAGCTCTACTGAAGTCCTAATATGACAAATCATTAAGTAAAAAGATAGAGTTCTCAAAGGTTATGCCAGCAGACTGTGAGAGCTCCCACCAAATAGGAAAGCTTCTGATTAACAATAACAACTAAGAATAGCTAGATTTTATGTCGTGCTTTAAGATTTACAAAGTGCTTTTCAAGAAGTATCTCATTGTTATTCTCACCACATCCCTGGGATTATTTTACAGATTATTTTACAAATAATGAAACTGAGGAAGGAAAAGTAACTGACTTGCTTAGGGTCACCCATCCAATAGGTGTCTGAGGCTGGAATGTGAGCTCAGATCTTCCCAAATCCAGCTCCAATTCTATCCATTGCATTAACTTGTATGAGAATGAGATAAGCATAGGATTGTCTGTCACCTGGAAAGCAATCTCACCAAATTCAGGAGATATTCAACAGCAGAAGCATGACAATGCAGTGATTCATTTTTGAGCCACAGTAACTGACTAGGAGAGGCTGCAATCTGTGTTGATGAAAAGAAAGGCCAGTGATGAGATCTTGTGCCTTTCAAGTATTGCATTATGAACTGACAATTGATTTATATCTCTTGTTTGTACCTTATCCCGAGGAAGTTTGGTCCCTTCTCTTTATTTGGGCAAAGAGTGTTATGTTCTTCTTGCAGGAAGCATGTATTTGTTATATTCTTCTTGCAGGAAGCAGGTATTTATTGTATATGGAAAAAGTTGTACAAGTCAGAAGTTCTGGTTTCTAGTCTTGGCTTTGACTCTCACTATGTGATCTTGGGAAAGTCACATAGCCTGTCTGAGCCTCTGTTCACTCATCTGTGAAATGGAGGAGTTGTACTAAATGATCTCTAAGACTCTCTTCAGTTTTAAATTTTTAGGAATGCCTATAATTGAGAACTGGGTTAGAATCAGCATTCTTAGTGTCTTTTGCCTTTAGGATGAAGTTATTTGAAGATCTCTAAACTTTAAAAAAATGCTCCCTCTGAATCACGATGACCTCCTCTGGTACCCCCACTCAGTCTAGCAACTCAGAACCTAGCATTCCTCCTCCAGACATGTTCTAGAAATTAAGGGTTCACTATGCCTTCCACATAACATATGCTGTGGTTTTACTGTGTGGAGTCAAATCCCCAGAGTACAGAAAGTAACTCATTTTGTTTCCCCTTCTATGTAGCCACTCTTGTGGGAATTAGATATTCTCAAAGAGACATTTAGTCTCTTTTTGCTTCATAAATTTCTCTGGGGAAACACTTAAAGGTAAGCCACAGGGTGAATTCAAATTTTAAACTGTCATATATGCCAAGTCCCAAGGGATAAGGAGTTAAGGACTTTTCTAGTTTTCTTAAAACTCTCTCTTAGGAGAATCCTAGTGAAATATGGAGGTTGGAAGTCCCAAGGGAAGGGGGGAAGGAGAGAAATGCTGAAGAAAGCAACTAGTTATTTGGACATTTTTAATGATTTAAAAAAAAATAAGGTCTACCATCCTACAAAATATTTATTGGCTTACAAAAATGTTGCCATTGGTTCCCAACCTACCAGTATCATAGCAGTGGTGTATATAATGGAAATAAGAGTTACTGGCTGTGGGATATTTCTTTTATTTGTACTAAAATCCCCACAATCTTTTCTTTTTTTAGGGCTGACCTACTCTCTTTCAGGGTCTAGATCATTTAGTCTTGTTACAATTTTGCATGGCTATTTTAGGATGTAATCCAAGTCTCATTTGTTCTTTCCTGAGTAGGAATAAAATCTTTTTCAATGAATATGCAGTTGATTGTATAATGATTCTGTTAAATTTTATATTAGAATTATAATTTCTAACACTACACAATTCAGAACTTTGTTGAAAAATTTAGTATAACATAAAACTCAGTAGTGACTGTCTTACATTTAGATTCCCAACATTATTTAAAAATCAATACTTTGAGGAAATATACAAAGAATTGTAATCAAGAGGGTAGACTACAACTCAGCACCCCCACCCTCAATTTAAAGAAGTCCTTCCCTTTCAGGGATCACATATTAGCATGTAATAATGTAATGATTTCTTCTATAACTCATTTCTTTCTCCTTTTCTCTCTATCTTCTTTCCCCATTACTTTTCTCTGTTCTCTGTTCCTTTCATCTTCTCCTTTTTTTCTCTTCCTTTTCTCTTCTATCCCCATTTGCCCCACTTTCTCTCTCTCTTCATTCATTTCTCTCCCCTCTTCACCCTCCACCCATTTTCCTCTCCCCTCTTTCTCTGTTCTTTCATGCCTTAATCTTAACCTCTTGTACAGAAAGAATATCCTGCAGGGTGCCTTTTTCACTGATATTGAACGATTATAGGTTTACATTCATGTCTAAAACTTAGTGTTGAGTTAAGGAGATCTTTGTCCAGTCCCAGTTCTGCCACTAGCTAGCAGCGTGACCTCTAACAAATCACTTAACTTAGCAGTTTTGTTTTCAGCTTCTCAGTTTCATGTTACACTGTTAGACAAGATAATTTCTTCTTTCTCTAGAATTATTATTCTTTCATTCTTTGTGACCCAGTTTTCACTTTGTCCACCACCCCCACTAATTTTGTCATCAACAGATTCACTACACACACACACACACACACACACACACACACACACACACACA